>JAMKCH010022617.1:0-44928 GCA_023653785.1 Ophioderma brevispina | reverse complement strand
CTGAAGCTTCACTCCGCGGCTTCGACGTTTCGCAGGCCTGGCTTACAGGTTATATAACTCTGTCCCCACACGCGTTTATACTAGAAACCCAGTAAATTGCCGACTGAACGAAATATCAAAATCTATCAAGGCAAAAATACTATGGATTTTTGTCCCTGTCCAAGCGGCTTCAACTTACTCTCACAATCTAACAGTACACCATCTCCGTCCTAACACTAATATGGCGTAAGTAAACACAAATTCACACTATCGAAACACAGTACAAATTGTTAGCGGAACGGGAAAATTCCAAATACTATCAAGACAAAATACATGCTTTCGCGCACACACACAATTAGCAGTTAAAATTTTATAATTGTCCACAAGCCCAAAGGGCGACTAAACTCCCCGTGGCAAATAGCGAATGACCGTTTCCAGGAGAGCCGAGCAGCTTCCCGAAAATACAACACCCTGAGTGGTTGTGGAGGTCACAGGGTGAACCAACGATTGGTTCCCATACAATCGGTACCCAAGCTACCCCAAAAGGGATCAGAAATCATTATCCGTGGTGTTAAATCAGTATTATGCGTTTTGCAATAAACTTTATAATCAGGAAAATGGAGGTTCCTAAACAGTTGTCAATCATGCGGGCAGCGACAAAAATTTAACCAACCCATACTAATTGCATACACTACGTAACCTAATACCTTATTAGATAGCAAAATCAATGATATGCTTGCGCCGTGTTTGAAAGCAACTGACCCCTCCCACTGAATAAGAACTCGCGGTCTTCAACTGAATTAAAAGAGTATAATTTTTACACAGGAGAAAGCTGTTACAATTGCCCATCAGTACAGAATCTCAATTCTGGCTTGGACTCGATAAAGGGAAATGGCCGTACCTATTGGGGTTATAAACATGTAACCCAAAGTATCTTCGAATAGGGTAGATTAAAGTGCTGATGAATAACATCTAGATACTCTCATCATATAAAAACGATAGAGTTTTCAAATACTCTTTTGTTCATATATAAGTGCGAATAACAAAATGGAAACTTACCTATATATATTATTATGGCTCGCCCTCTAGTGGTTTGAATGTGCTTCGGCATTGACAGTAACGTAACGTCTAGTTAACACTTTGTCTGTTCAATTACTTAAGATGTCCTGGTTTTTATTAATTATTTAAAAAAATACGCGTTTCAACAGATATCGTGAAAGAAAAGTGTTAGTTCTTCATTGGACCCAACAAGATCGTTGGGTTCCTACTTGAAAACTTTTCTTCTTTGGATTTTATTCAATTTACGCTGATTTTATTGGCAAACTACAACCAACGGGGTCCTTGAATATTGACTTTTGATGACTCTGAAAAGCTATTTGTGCATACTCATTTATGAACTAGGGTTGCTTTCGAAGCAGTTACGGACAATTAATTGTCTTGGACCTTCTTTTATAATCAGATGTTCCGCGTGCATTAATTCATGGGCATATAAATGAATATTTGAAATACTTATACTTTTGATAGAGGTCCTTCGTTTGTGTAAAAATTGGTACGAACGAAATTTAAGCACACATATCTCTCCTGTAATGCGCCGTCCATTCAATTTTAAATGCGGTTGTGAAACCTTGGATATCTAGTATTTAAGTTCACTGCAAATAACAACGGTTCGGACTGGATTTGTCTCCTGTTGACAAAGTTGGCATTATTCGTTTCATGCCAGTCAAAGGTGGCGGACAATTGGAGGCTATTGATCGTGAATGTCATCTCCTTCGACGCAACTAACTTTTACTACCTACCAAGTGCAGTCAAATGTAACCTTCCACAAAACGTATTACTAATGGTACAAAAAAAAAAAACAACGCCAAAAAAAAACTCAAAAACAAACAAAACCAAACAAACCCCTTCCAACCTTTTTCCTCATTTTCAAAACGAGGGGTGAAATACTCATATTTCAATATATGTGAAGTTTGAAATTCCTTCCCTTTTGTCATTTAAAAAACGTCTTAGGTCCAACGATACCCAAACCCAACAACATTCTTTTCGTGGATTTATAAAAACATTTCAAAAACGTATCTTTTTTTGGAAATAATTAATAAACCAGACAATCTAATTAATTGAACAGACGGTTTGGTATTTAGAAGTAATTATTTATAGCTGAAAGTACAACCAATTGTGTCGATTGTTTTGTTCGAAAACATAGAAAAAAAATCGTCAGTTTAAAGAATAGGTATGAAAGAGAGTATGAACCGAGGCAGCTGTTGTATTGCTTGTGTAATTTTTAATCCATGGGCGAAAATACTAATAATTGAATAACAAACTTCGCCCAAGGCTCATTTGATTATTTCTTCTTTTTTGCTGAACTTCATTATTATTTCAAATGTTTACGATTATTTTTTGGTTTGGTCAGATACGCTTGATAATATACAAAAATATCTCATTTTAAGCGTTTGGTAAATTACAAATTTGACCAAATATTACTTGAAAGGGTGAAATTGTCTCGTTTGTTAAGTGGTCCTTAACACTGACCGAGGGGTCCCCTATGGACCTCAAAATTTGTTTTCGCGATGGCCGCTTTACGCGTGAGAATTTTGCGCAGATTTTCTGGTATTTGTCTAAATTTTACATGCCTCTTCTTTTCATAAACCAAAAATATTATTAAAATCGGCCAAGTCGTTAATGAGTTAAAATTAGTGAGGGTCCTATGGCCCCCCCTTGGACAACTAACGGAAGTCATCTGAGACTGTTTTTTAAAAAATAAATCAAAGACCAACGCCTATTTTTTGCTGTATATGTTCCATTTACATATCAGTAAACAATTATTAGTAACATAAAAAACATTAGCCCTTTATTATTGTGGCTAAAAGCATTTCATCGTGAACGTTGCTGAACCGTTAACTGTACAAATGCTATGGGAAAATGAAGTGAATTTTGCAACACCCGTAAAACATTACTGATTCCATACACTGCAGTTTTTGTTGTTTAAATAATGTAAATTTGGGTCCTTCTAATAAATATCAACAGATAAAAAGTTTTCAAAAGTTTGATAAAACGCAGGGCTCATTTGAATTTTCCGTCTTTCTGCCCAATTTTCGCGTGTTTTTGAAAAAAACTAGCTTTTGCCCACTCATTTGCAGCCCAAATACAATTTTCCATTTCATTGCTAATTTTTGTTGTTTTTTAATGAACCCCCTTCACACGTGGTATAAATTTTTGGGAAAGTGCTTTTCTGGGGGGTGGACCCCTTGGGCACAAACGGAGTGAAAACCCTCTTGGTCACAATTAAGGTGGTAATCACTCTAAAAAAGGTGAGATTCCTCTAATTGCATCAAGAGGTAGTTAACACACCAACACATCGATATAAAAGACCGTCAGCCCAGAAGGTTTTGGTTAGACGAACGAGATACCCATAGCTGAATACGGGAAATTCAGATAAAAATATAACTTTTTTGGGGGGCAAATATGGAAGTCTGCCGGATACCCGTTGTTGCGTGTATCCCAGGAGAGGGGTAAAGATACTATGGGGTCAAATGTGTGAACCTCTAAATCTAATGAATATAGCTCAAATATTCCTTAGTTTACCAGGAGTAAAAAAGTCAATTGGGCACATGCCCCCCAAAAAAAGGGTGTGGTGTTCCTTCCAAGATTTTGGGAAAAATAGGCTAAAAGTCATTTGTTATTCAAGAAAGGTCAACAATTGTATACCAATGTTTTTGGCAAAATATTTACAAAAATATTTTAATGGGATACGATATCAAAATATGCTTTTTTTTTGCAAGGGTTTTCCCTTTCATAGGTAAGGGGTATAATGTCCCCGTCCCCTAAGAGTGTCCTACAGGGAATTTTTGTACCCCTCCCCTTATAACAACAAGAAGATTCCGAAAGTGCAAAAGCATTTCATATTTGGATTCAGTATCATTAACCTTTAAAAAAATAGTTTTACAAACAAAATTGGTAGAGGTGCAACGGGTGACCTTTTCTTTAATAAACAAATGACCTTTTACCTATTTTCCCAAATATTATTGGAAAGGAAGCACCACACGCGTGGACCCAATTGACTTTTTACTCCTGCTTACCTAAGGAATAATTTGAGCATATTTACATTAGATTTAGAGTAGTTCAACATTTGGACCCCCATAGTAACTTACCCTCTCCTGGGGCTATACGCAACAACTGGTCCCCGGCAGACTTTCATATTTGCAAAAGTTATATTTTTCTCTGAATTTTCCCGTGTTCAGATATTGGTATCTCGTTCGTCTAACCAAAACCTTCTGGGCTGATGCTCTAAAAGGCGTGCTTTCAAAAAATGCAAACCTGAGTAATTTTTGTAAATGAAAATTGGGTTAAAGGGCCATGTTCCGATTGCTAATATCCTCGTCCCGTCCCCAGTGACCCCAGATTTTATCGAACGTGGTCCAATTTTTGGGATCAGAAGAAATTTACTAGTTTTCTAATTTACCCGTTGAAATCTTAGGGCTAAATGATGTTTTGTTTGGATGTTATGAGCAAAATATGTCCCATTTTGGGGAAACCAATATTATTTTACACAATACTCTATGGGGATTACAAAATCACGTTTTTAGCTCTCACATCAAAACGGGTTGAAATATCGGCGCGAACTTTACAGACGGGGTTTGGCGTTTAAGGTCATAATATCAAGATGAAAAATGTATATAATTAAATCGGGTCATCCCCCCTTAATTTCGCCTTGGCTAATATTGTCGAGTTCTACTTGTTTTTGTCTTTCGTTTTTGTTGTTTGTTTGTTGTTTTGTTGTTGTTGTTGCTGTTGTTACTTTATTTACACGGACATTTGTTAAATTGTGTGTAACAACAAGAAAATGATTGAAAGATAATGAAAACGGTCCATGTCTACAATATTATAAAAACACTAGTCTCAAATAGTGTATGCTGGATAAAAGGTAAGAATAAAAAGCTTCGCTAACTTTGTCAAAGTAAGCTCTCTCAGCTCATCAAACGGAACTACTTGCACAATAACATCTTCTGGTTTAAAGAGACATGCGGACATTCCCATTTTTTCGAAACCATTTTTTGTTTGTTTGGATATTTGAAATGCTTACCAATGTATTAGATCACACCTGAAGTGAATAATGCGAATACGCTGTCTTTATGCAATAAGATGATGATTTCATATTTTCTGTCTTGCGCGGCAGAAAATCGAAGCATGGTTTTCTATATAGGGATGATTACAATAGCAGGCAAGTTCAAAACAAAGTGCGCGGTTATTGCTTGTTTATCTAATAAACCTTCGAAACGTTCTCAGTAGATGGTCTATAACCGATCAAGTGCAATTTGAAATTCGTATCCTAAAAAAGCTCCTCCTGTCACTTTAAACTCTACTGTGACTGTACTTTACAACAAAATATAATGAACCAAACTTCTGTAGTAGTAGTACACACAAAATTTGGTATGCCAAAACGTGCATAATGTATACAATGTTGTCACACTTCCAATGTGTACAATTGAACAGAAATACCTTTTAGACACAAACAAATGAGCCTTGTGTATAGTGGAGGATTGTAGTGCACAGATCTTATGTGAGTGTGTAAATCTGGATAAAACTGAATTTTGGTACACAAGTACTTTTTGCATTGATAATCAAAAAAATAAAAATTATGGAAGCACTTGCCACACCCCTTTCATGGCTCCAGCTTGAAGTTCAAGGTTACACAAGGGTAAACATTTGAAAATGTTCCGATTGTGTTGAAAAGCACACCATGATGTTTGTCTGGTTATAATGATTCGAAAAAATTATATTTTATACTACCTATGGCTTATAGTTTAGGAATTATGGGGTAAAAATGTTGAAAAAGGCAATTTTGATTTGTACCGGGGTCAAAAATTAAAAGTTGCTCCAATTTTTGTAAGACGTGGTTCAAGCTGTTGGATCAGCTCATAGAATGAAATATAGGAATAGTTTTGACTATCTCAAGTGTTTGGTTATTACCTAAAATGGCGAATAAAGTGAACAGCTATTGGCAGCTATTGGATTATAATGACCTGTGACCTATTTTGCTGGATAACGTGAAAACTAAGCATAACAGATAAGGCAAACTATTTCTTATTTCAATCCTCTAAGCTAGGGAAACAATTTGAACCACATATTACCTGAATCAAAGCGACTTTTAATGTTTGACCCATGAACACACCAAAATAGACTTTTTTCAGTATTTTCACTGTTTTCCCCCATAACTCCGAAACTATAAGCCATAAATACAGACTGTCCCAATAAAAACTATACAATCAAACTAAGAATTATAACAAAATATAAGCTGTGCATTTCTGTGAGATATTTTGACTCTATTTGTTAGACCAGTTCCTAAGCTAAATCCTCGCTTTTATTCTACCCAATTTGATGGAAGTGGAGATATTGTCAATTGCACACAAAGGATAAAATACCACTTGGACCAGTTTCACTTTTTCATAGGTTTAAGGCAGGTAACAAAATTGTGGGATTAAACCCTTTTCAAACAAAAGGATATTGTACAGATCAGAGTGAATAATGTATTATCATGCGTTGAACAATTAATCAATTAATCAATATATCGTCGCTGGGCGGGAAAACCTCATATGTGCATTTGACCTTTAAAAGCAAAACCTCACGTAGTAAAAACGGTACATGACAAAACCTCATATGTAACATTTTCGAGAGACACCAAAAACTAAATAATTAGCCGTAATGCCATACACAAGAAAGGTTTTCCTTTCTAAATATATTTAGGTAATTATTTACTCCAGATTCTGAAATAAAGTGCCATATGATTTACTATCATATTTGGCATGAAATTCAAGCTAGAACCCGATGTGACCAAAATGCACATATGAGGTTTTAGCATTGGGGCCCACTTTTTACATATGAGGTTTTGCATTTGACCTCTGGAGTTACATATGAGGTTTTTCCCGCCCAGCGACGATATTATTTTTCAAACATTGAAAGCATCAGAAAGTATGTTGTGGGGGAAATGGGGAACTCACCCTCAGGGGGACAATAATCATTAAATTTTGGGAATATCACTGCTGAATCTAATAGAATAGCCACAAGTCTCTATTGGGAGACAAATGTGCAGACAATGCTCTAATATGGAGTGTCAATTTACCCTTCCCCTATTCCCCACTGCCTCCGAGATTCCAGGGAGGAACATAATGAAAAAACGTTTTGAACAAGGAAAATAAAGGAAAGATGGTTGGTGCTCAAATGCCTCAGTTTACTTTCAATGAGGGTGTTTTATGTTTTTGCCTTTTGTTGAAACCTGGTGTAAGGTTGAGACAACAAGATTGTTCGGAATTGAATTTCCCAATGCTACATGTATTTTATTGGCAATTGTGATATTAGAAATGTTTAAATTATATGATATCACAAGAAGCAGCACTTTATACCTATTTTTGTAAAATTTTCAATAAATAATGTCTTGAAGTTGATTTTCAGTGGCAACTGTGTTGATGTCGGGATAGCTGAAACTGGCCCAGTGGGTTTCTGAAGTCTCTCAGATAATTGGCCATAACTCCTGAACCAGACCCCAAATTACACCAACTAAAAATCTCACGAAAGCTGTAATATTCCTAAAAAAGAATCACCTAACGTTCAGGTGAGCTTACGTGTTTGGCCAAAAATAATATTTTATTGTATAGTTTTTTGGTGATAGGCTGTAGTGTGTGAGTAGAAAATAATCTTTCCCTAGAGGCATCAAAATTGGAAGGCTGAGCTTTCGACACTCTAGTTAATGCCATCATCAGAGCACACTAAACTGTCATGATGTTTCACCTTTCCACCAGTGGACGGGGGGGGGGGAGAACAATGATCAAAGGATACCCCAGTTATTAAGTTTCCGGTTAATTGGTCGAGAGGCATCCTTTGAGTAGTCTACCCCATTCAGGAGGAATTTCTGCTCCTTTGTCCCTATTGAAGTTGTTAGGGGTAGACTTGATGTACAAAACTTCCATAGTGTTATATAGCCTCCATTTTTGTGATTAAAAATATTAATTTGATTTTCTCAATTTTATTGGAGAAAAAGATTTCTCCCGGGAAAAGTACTTTGTTTATGATAAAAAGAGAGCAGGGGATTCCCAAGTGCTATATGGAGCTCACACCTGTTATTTACAGCTAGATAGATTGCACAATAGGGGAAATGGGAATTCCCAAAGATGTAAACTTAGAAACTGAGTCAACTTGTTTATGCTTTAAGATCAAAACATATTACATGATCTGTGGATTCCCCCATGGTGTTATAAATGTGAAATGATGCAATTCAGATGATGCAATTTTTGTGAAATCTGATTTGACAGTGCTAGGTTATGTTTATGCATGATGATGATGTAATGAAGATATTAGGAAAGGGGAATCTAGCTGTGAGTAGTCATATACTTGTCACTGGAAGGACTGAGGCCAGCAGTAGTAACCAGGAAGCTATAGAGTATAGTTATAGCTAGTTTTAATCTACAATTATAATGGTGGATTTGAGCTTTACATATTGCAAGGATTTTTAAAATATTGGATGCCGCCGGAGCTTGATAGCTAAAGTGTCTGCTGTCGTCGTTTAAGCCAACAGAGCTTCAGGTTTTGAAATTAAAACTTGGATTCCAGTTTGTGGTCCTATATGAGGACATTAGCGACAGACTGATGGTGGTAGAATACCTGGATTGTATTGCAGAATATTAGTGTCAGAAGATTCGCATGAAATATACCATGATGTTTTTGTGAACTTGTGCGCTGTCATTTTGAAGTCATCGCTGTGAGGACATATCTTCTTTGAACTGCAACGCTTCTGTTAACTTGGGATATTTGTGGACTCTAATAAGTATATCTTTAATTATTGTGTGTAATTTTATTATATGTAATTTTGTTTTGGACATACCAAATTCTTGAACCAGACATTAAAAATCATTAAATTGTTTTATTATATAAAATTCAGATCATTTGTGCACAAGACTCATTTATTTGTATTTTTAAGGTATTCCTGACCTTGGATATCCACGAGACATCATAACACATAGCAACAGCATTATTTATAATATTTCACAACTTGTTTTCCCAATACCTAAAAAATAGGCTATTACAGCATCATCATGCATAAAAATAGCCTAACACTGTCCAATTGGACCGCACACTAATTACATTATCTTATGATGCAATCTTTGACTTACACAATACTTACAAGATATTTGTAGCATACCACTTATCTTTCTAGTAATGTACCTGATGTGTAAACAGTTTGCATCATGCATTCTCTCATTGTGAAAACTTTATGGTGAATAAAGACGCAAAATTGTTCCCATAACAAAAGATAACTCTCTCAAGTATGTTCTTAAACTGTCTTTGCACTTGCAGTCTCATGTAAAGTCTTGTGATCTCTATGTAATAGCCTGTTGATTATTATAATTGATTGTGGCAGAAACAGCAAAAAGTAGGGTAAGAGCGACTGACCTGTATGACCCCTGCTTGACCTCTGACCCCAATGAACACACTGTATGACATTTGGGCCAGGGGTTATTCTGCAAAAAGTCCGGTTAAGACCAACCATGTAACACTATTAGCATTTTGAAATTATGCCAAATTTCGGCTCATGACTCAAGATCAAAATTTGTATTTTTTAAAAATCACATTGGCATCAATCTGAAAATTTCAGGTGTTTTTCTTTACAGGGTGACCCAATAAAAACTTTACCCAAAATGAAAGTGATATTTTTCCACTCTCTGTAATTTGATATCTGTGTGTTTAATTTTATCACGAAGAATGGGTAATAGAATATCTTACCTGAATTGGTAATTTTGGTTGAGTGGTTCTCAACCACTCTGAACAATAAGTCAGCAAAGCAGTCTTGTCCACGGACCAACATTTTCAACCAGAAATGGTTGAACACAATTGCAACATCAAAAGTAAATTATCTTAACGGTCTTACCTTTAGTTTCTATCTTCAACATATCCCCCCTGATTTGCGATGCACTTGGTAGCCCTGGAGTGCATGTGTTGAACAGCTCCTAATTGCGGTAAATGCATCGTTTATCAGTCGTCGTAGTTCTGGTAATGTGTTTGGGGACCCTCATTGTAAACTCTATCTTTTACATCACCCCATAGCCAAAATTCTAGCGGAGTTAGACCCGGTGACCGAAGGGGCCATTCCACCGCATGCCCTAATCCAATGATCCGATTTAGATTGGTTTCTAACCACTACAGGCCTGTGTGCTGGTGCACCGTCTTGAAGAAACCAGGAACGACGAATTGCTCCATTTCTTTGCCGCTGAAAAATGCCCCGCAACTCTGGTTCCAAATGTTGATTAATGGATATTGAGATAACCGGCACCATTCAAATTTCCATCAATAAAAATGGACCCAATTAGGTTCCTGTTACCTGTAACAGCTGCTAAGACTGCAACTCTCCTGCGATCATTAGGTTTGTCGTAGACAAACTCATTGGGAGGGTTCCCTTTTTGCGCATACTCTCTCACATTTGAGAGTTCACTGAGCAGTCATTGGAAAATGGCCTCATCAAACAACAACAAGTTCTCTTAAGAATCGCCGTGGTCCGCTTCTCTTTGTTGACCATTTTCCAAGTTTCCTCTGTTTCTAAACCAGTTTCTCATGTTACAGATAGCAGGTGTGTTGGTTACTCTCACCCAGGGACACATGTTTGGCCCGTTGCCGTTGCACGGCTACCAGTTACTCTAATCGTTAAGGTTCGTTGTTGTGGCGTAAATTGAGGTGCCATTACTATGAGGAATGTTTAAAGATCTGACGCATAACCCCCGCAGCCGCGCGCAATGGCTGTAAGCCTGCTGAAACTAATACGGGGATCCGTCTTGCTCATTCGTCACGGTAAGGGGATTTAGCCGGTGACTGTGGTTTTCAGTTTGCTTAGACTTATGACCCATCTTTTTCACCTTCATGCGGGGCACAATTTAATATTAATTATTAAAGAACAAATACGATGTGAATCGTAAAAAAGGAATTATTTGGGAATAACAGCCAATTTTTGGAGAGCAATTAAGATACCTGCAATGGGACGGACCTGGTGCCTGACACGTGACCACCAAACTATTCATCTCGTTACGTTTATAACTACAATACGGCAAGGCACCAAGCATTCTGTATCTCCGTGGTCACAGCGTAATCTATCAAGATGTGAGACTATTCTGTTGTAAACAGGGGGGTAGGACACCAATCTGCTCGATTTGGTAATTGGGGATTTCCAAACACGGTAAATTTGAGGAAACTGTACGTGCATTTACTATGGCAGTCTCGGTCCCATGATATTAAAAAAAATCATCTCTTAAACCTTTGTTCACAAGATCATAGTTAATATCATATAAATTAAGAAAAAAGTATGCCTTCAAAATCCGTCGGGGTTAGCTGGATTAAACCCCCACTGCAACAATAGGTGACATTCCATAACGGTCATTAGATTTTAAATATTCGTGGACCAGGCCTAGTCTTGTATCAGGATGTGATGTAACCGTTCGATATGCGTAAGAGGCCTCCTACCGTTAGTCTTTGAAACAAACTAGCACCGGGAAGTTGATGTGCGTTTGAATTTGCAGTTGCTGTTAGTTTGGTATATGTCCACCCCTACTGGTTGTAAAGACTAGTTTCAATGCATTGGAAGGCGTAGTAAAGACTAGTTCAATGAGTACCAAGTCATAGTGTGGTACTTTCTTTTCAATGACGTACTTACCAGCTCGAGTAAGCTAATCGTAATGTTTTTCAACATGTTTCAAAAGTCAACTCAATGCAAAATAATGCTCTTTAGTGATAGCCATGAAAACAGTAATAGTAGCAGTGTCATGGTCACGCATGAATCGAAACATTGAACATCAATGATAAGCTTATACGGCCTCGGTGACACCATCACCATGTGCTGGTCATCTCACGCAAAGACTGGGCATGGCACGCATGCTTCTAACATCGATCCATTTCATAATCCAATATATAGCACTGTTAAACTGATTTTGTAATCGGGGTTATTCCTAAGAGGCTTGGGTATCTCATGGTAGGTTATTTGTTACCATTTGGAATCAAAATGTGTGATTTGGAGGCCAAAACTTACTTGCTGCAATAACATTGGGTTCCAAATTGACCCCTAAACTTTGTTACATCCAGATTTAGGTGAAGAATTCAGCGTGGCTTTTAATTGGTTTTGTATTGAATGTACATTGTTTAAAGATGCTATATGTGTTGAGGGAATTTTTTGCTTTCTAATTTTTCAATATCATGTCAAAAGTCAGAAATACCTTAGGGGCCTATAGGCAAAGGTAGACGAGTGCCACCCAAAATCCTCAAAAATATCAGTAAGATTCGGGGTGATGTTTTTTAGGATAGGTAAGTATTAAACTCCTCTTTCTGTGTCAAGGTAGTAGTTCCGCAATTACGATCTTGAAGATCAATGAGTTTTTGAGGGTGCAAAATTTTTGCACCATGTGGAATCCCTCGCGACGGGCTGACAACATGCTTTTTTGGCATGAAACACTGTACATTTATCCTCCTTGATGGTGCTTTTTATTTATACAAATGATCTGAGGACAAAATTCAAAGATTGGATTGAAAACCAGATATTTACGAAAGATTTTTTGACCTGGCTACGGGTAGGAGATAGGCCAGTGATCTCACAGTTCCCATATTAGAAAAAAATATGGGACTGAAAAATGGTCTAGGCATAAGGCTATATGCAAGACTGTCGTGCACGAAATTCTAAATAGGGTATACTACATGGACATAAGCACAAGCTTATCATTAAGTCATAACTCCATAGTCGTAACACCACTCAAATTGTTAAATGATGCTACAGCCATGCAATAATAGGCCTGAAGCAGTGTATAATCAGTAGATTTGTAAGTTGTGCTTAAAGTTAATCACACGTTAGGCCCCAGCCCACGTCCGTGCCACTGTTTTCATCGTTACTGCTATTAAAAGTTCACCTCATCATGCTTCTGTTAAATTAACCGGCGCATAACTCAAAACTCCAGAAACTTCCCCTGCAAAAGGAATCTCTATCAAACATAATACTCTTGAATATACGCGCCATGGCTACAGAGGTATGCGCTCTGTAATCCATGCGCACCGATACACTTAATATCAAAACAGCCCTATTATAATTATTATACACCCAAAACCATTGCACTCCTGTTCAAGAAAGATATCTTGCTTTAAGCACAACTGCAAGCTACAGTATGATTTTATGATTTGAAAAGCCTGCCCTGACGCAAGACAGACAAACTGATATTAGCACCACTGATATGCTATGATTTCAGATGTGAAAGCCTGGTGGCAAAAACAAGTGATGTGGTACTTATCATTTCATCAGAATAGCCAATGGGCAAGTCTTTTTGCTGGAATATTGTTCTTTGCGACCATATCTGGAAAACCACTCAACCAAATGAACAAATTTTTTCAGCCAAGGAGGCTCAATTACCCATCTTTATGTAAAATAAAATCAAGACAGATATCAATTTACAGAACGGGTAGGATGGAAAAGTATCAATTTCATTTTGGTTACAAGTTTTTATGAGTCCCCCTGCATCAACCACAAAATAATTGAACCAATGAGCCCAACAATGCTTTAAAATTGGCCTATTATTTTAACCAAAAATGTGCAAGGATTGTTATTTTCTGGAATTACAAAAATCAATTTGCAGTTTCATGGTTTCCTCTTCCAACCTTACAAACACAATATTAAGAGAGTGTTTGTATTAAAATGCGTCGTTGGCCTGATTTGAATATGTTAACCAAAAATGTGCACAATTTAGATTTTTGTTTATGTTTTGCATTTTGGGAAGAAGTTTACAGATATCAGTCTGTAATTTTAATGTTTTTTCTTCCAACCTGTACAAACACAACCTTGTACATACTGAGTTCTACATATTTTACCAAAGAAATTGCAAACGAGAGGTGGAATATGAATTTTTCATAAAGGAGCGAGGAACTTGAACTTTCAAGGGTATGCGAAATTTTTACGGCCGAAAAAGATGAAATCCTCCCCCAGTGTAAATATTGACGGCCCCCTAATAATAAGCCATCCTCCATGAAGCAATTATAGTCAGAAGGCGGTTGTCTTCCTAGCTTCATGTAATGTGACCACAATTGATTTTTTTTCCAGTTTATATGTTTAAGGACATCACTAAACTTCCAGCTTGTTTATGAAATTGTCAGTGTCATATTTCCATCTGCAGGGGCACCTTTGAAATTTGTACAGGTGGCAAAGTGTCAAATTGAGATATTGTTGCAAACCCCCTCACCATTGTGTTCCTCTCACCATAAGGCTTCAAAAGGTATAGTTTGCCTTATCGGGTGGATCGTCACAGGAGTAAATTACAAAAGGCAACGGTCAATATTTTGATCTACAAAGTTTTGGATCAAAAATAAAAAAAAAAACACCCGGAGGACTGGGGTCGATTAAAATAGTCTCAAATTTATGTTTTTCCTCTCAATCCAATTCATATTCAGAATACTTTGCCCTATCCAGGATTACTTACCATGGTAATTTGGCCTGACTTCAATAGAGTTCATGGGACCTGGATTTACATTCGAGGTTACCATGGCAACGAGAAAGCAGTAGATAGAGCAAACTATTCTGACATATGAATCGGTTTGGTCAAATGATCACGTTTGAGACCATTTTTCATTCAAATCCGTGCATTTTTTGCAATTTTGACCCCCTGTAGGCCAAACATTCACCTTTGACCTTTTTTGCTAATAACTCTTGAACTATCATTCACAGACATGGCAAACTATACTTTCCGGGAATCTATGTACTAGAGGAACGCATTGTTGAGGTTTTAAAGCACAATGCCATCAATTTGACATTTGACCCGTGTACAGACTTCAATGGCGCCCTCAGGTGGAATACGACACTGACAACTTCACAACAAGTTGTAAGTAATTCCCACATCAACAACCCCCCAGATGTAGCTTGTCATGCGAACTTTACGGAAACTCACACCTCCAAATCCTGTAACTGTCGCATGCCTGCCCATTTAACGACTATTCCGTCAGTCACCGTCAGTCAAAATTAAATGGTAACTCAGTGTGGGTGCCAAGCGGCGTGGTGCTAATTTTTGATCAATGGGGCTAGAAAAGGTGATGGAAAACTTGCTCATTTTGTGAGATGACTTACTGAGGTATCTCAACTCGATAGCTAACAAAGTACATCTTATCTTTCGATGCCATTTTACAATGTAAGAGAGAAGATTCTGGACAAACAACATATTGCAGCGCGGGAATGATATGGGGATTAAGCATTATTTGGAAGTAAATTGACTTCTGTACATGTTTGATTCCTCAGCTCCTCTCTCTCTCACACACACACACACACACACCACACACGCGCTCGCTCGCGCACGCACACACACACAAACAAACACGCATACGGCGCGCGCGCTGTTCAACGCCATAGATCGTTCATCATCGATTAGTAATAAGGGTTAACTGAACTTCAATCGTCATTTTACAATTTACGTTTATATACGTTTACAATTGCATGGGACACAATGACCTGGAAAAAAATTCAAGCATAAGAAAGACCCCCTTACTGAAATCAATTTCATTCACCGATTTGAAAACAATTGTGCACGTTTCCATTCCTGTACATACAAGTAAACAGCAAACCAATAAAAAACAATATCCTGGGAAAATTTACATGCACTACGTGTTTTGACACAATCATAATCATAAGCAATCCCCCCCCACTCCAGGATTCAATATTTGTACCTTCAGGCTTTATATAGTACGATATAGTAAGATATTGACCTGACAGTTTTTGATAAAAATGGCAGGTAATGTCATGATCATGTTTTGCGAGGTGACGCTGCAAGGAACAAATTATTACTTCTTGTTTAACAAAATGCAAACACTAAATTGTTTCACAGTTGTGAAGTGAGTTCAGTAAAGTGATTCCTGGATATTTTTCATGGCCTTGTGTCCCTCAAACGACCGTTGTTTCTTGAAATCTTGACCATGTGTAGAATGCCAATGATCAATTCTGCCAAATTTGAGATTTTTTAAAAAATTTTGAGTTTTGAACCTTTAATTGACCTTGAAGACCTCTTAGTGACCTTGATTGAATTGTAATGGGTATTTGAACATGCATTGGTGCAAGTTGGTTCAATCAATGTGCTATTTGTATTTGTAGTATGATTTAGTAGGGTATTTTCATGGAAAATTTCCTATGGGAACATGGTCCCATGGACCGCCCTCTTTGTCACAAACAGGATTCGAGAGACCTTTTCCCTTACTGTTAAAGCTAAGAGCGTGAATGTACGATCTCGCATTTCACAAAATAAATCTTTCGTATGTAATCGTGCCAACTTTTCAACCTTTTCCTTACCATTTTTCTGATTGGACTCATATTATATAGTGACGGATGTTAACAAAATGACGTTTTGGTTTCTGTGTGAAAATTGCAATTGAAAAATCGCGACCTCTAGAGGGTCGGTACACATCCTCCACATACGTTTTTCAAAGAGAATTAACAATCTAACTGGAACTTTATTTTAGCTAATATTCGTGATATCTTACTTGATAAAATGCTGTAATACTTGGGAAATGTTTAACCTTTATATCCGTCCACAGAACAAAAAACCAAAATACCAAATCGGCGATCAAGGTTTAGACTTAGTGACGGATGTTGAATTTCCCTAACTAAAGCGTTATTCGGCATCCATCATTATGGAAAACAAGAATTGGCGTTTTCTGAACCTCTGTCCCCAACCGACGTCCCGGTCTCGCGAATCTGCTAAATTTGGTTAATTACATATGACGGATGTTTTATGGATTGCCGCGATTCACCGCTTTTACTGTAAATAATAATAAAATTTCTACTAATAGCGATAATAATAAATTAGTTACATATTTTCCTTGTGTCCAGTTATACAATTTTTTAAGGATGAGTAATCTTGTTACTACAAAAGTATTTAAATAGCCTTGGTGGGTAAATCAAGTATCACGTCTTGACAGATGGTTCAAACATCCGTTCACTAGGGTAATACACCAAAGTCTCTTTTATGCAACATATGTCAAAATTGCCAAATTTCTAAATAAATTTATAATTAATGAAGTACTTGCAAGGTTCGGGGGCACTTTAGTTTTGAGGATTTGTTTTCATATCATTTCCGTTAATTTCGTAAAATGATAAAAATTTCCACATCCCTCGCTATGTATCCCCGAGATTATAACTTAATGTACACGCAGGTTGGCCAAAAGTATTGCAACATGCGGACAAGCAATTTATATTCAAAAATTTGATTTAAAATTGTACCAGGAGCTCCTGACTACATCTTGTCATACTTGTCAAAGTTGTGCTTTTTCAAACAGATAGCTGCTTCCAAGAATTAATTATTGCGAAAAATGTTTAAGTTGATTGTCATGATTCCCTATATGGCGGGTTAAAGGAACTGCCTAATGATAACTTGCCGTTGTGCTCTCAGACGAAAAAAAAAAAGGCAACAGGAACGTCAAAAGGCTGCAAAATAGTAGCTAATTGACATGTACGGGTTTGTTCATGGGTCTACTCAAATGTTTATGGCGAAACTCGGTGTGGTTTATGGCGCGAAATGAGATAATGTCAATGTCAATAAAGATGGGAGCATGTTCATCAAACTCGTTGGACTCGGGAATTTTAATGACAAGCAGAGCCACGGTGTTAATTGAAAAATACTTTTTAATCGCATCGGTTGCGTGGACATTGTGCCGTTTGTCATGCAATGTTAAATTCATATTAGAATGTTTTACGAAAACCACGTGAGTTATCATTCGAATTGCATTTCGTGCGTCTCCGAATTCTCGAATTTGTCGAAGACCACTGTCTTCCATGGACTTTATCTCATTTCCAGTCCCACCCCCCACATAACCACTATGTTTTCTCCAATAAGATTTAAAGTAAACCTCATGGAACACGACAAGTCATTAAGCGGCTGTTTGAAAGTCCTTTTGTTCTGTGTCTGTATTCCTTCTGGAGTGGAATAGAACAACGTATCGTTCGCTGTGTTCCTTTGATCTGGCATATTTAGGGAACAAACAATCAAATTAAAACTTTTTTCACCCATCTGGATTATGGGGAGGAAAATAGCATCGTATGAAACCCACAACTGTGGATTTAATACTTATTGTGTGGTCAAGAATCCATGGTATTAAATTTGAAAGTAAATTGATATGATTTTGAATTTCGTTTTTCTGCATGTTGCAATACTTTTGGCCAGTGTGTGTGTAATGTTATACCACTAAATCGGCTTTACAAATCAAGGCATACAGTTGATACTATTCAACTCTTTCAGATGAAACGAAAAAAATCGCGCAGTGCTATTTCGTTCCTGTTTTGTATCAGCAGGCTACGCTTGAATTACGATTGGCAGCATCGTCCACAACCAAGAAACTTCAAGCAGATTGAAGGAAGTCGCAGAAATTATGATGATCATGGGGAACTATTTGGAGGGTCCGAAACTGCGACAACAAAGAATATTAAAACAAGTGTAAAAAAATTAATTCAATTATGGATAAATTATTGCCTACGTTGGGGTTACACAGGATCGCGATTTCTATAGCAATGAACAGGGAAATGTCAGAGCATGAATCCCATCCAGTTCACATTGAGGTAACATAGGAAGTAGAAGTAGTATGCTTGATTGGATGTGACCAAATGGGACCAAGCAATGTCGGTCCTCTTCCAAATGTATATCTTTGTGCTATCGTAAGCGATGATTTCGATTTGTAATGCATTAGATTTGACAGTCTGTTCCAAATAATGGTCGTTTCTTAGGTTTAATCTTTGAACGTATTTTGAGAGCACAGCGGTTTGAACCCATGCAGATTGTTTTTCTTTTTGCAGAATATAAAAAGATGGCGACACAATTTTGACAACTGACATAAGTTGGAACATGCAGGGGTACTATCCCTGTCAACTCAGCAAAAGTTTCATTTGGCATTGGCCATAGAACAATGGGCCTTATTTTTGATTTGTTGACATGGTTAAAACTGAACGGGCCCTTGATTGGCTAAACAATGAACAAAAAGTAAATGCTTAACGGTAACTTGCCTTTATGCCTATGGGGTAAAAGGAATTGGTTATAATGCGGAAGAAAAAAAAATGAAGCCGGAGTTTTTAAAATTGTTATCATGGCAACAGTGTCATGAAATGTGGAAATGACAGTAATTAGACATGATTTACGTAACAACGTGAGTTATTCATTCGAATTTGCATTCGTGTATCTTCCGAAATTTCTTAATTTTCGAACACCACTGTTCTTCCATGACTTTATCTCATTCCAGTCCACATAACCAATTATGTTTTATTCAATAAGCCATTTAAAGTAAAACCCTATTGAAACAGTACAATCATTATAGCGGCTGTTTTGAAGTATTTCTTTTGTTCTGTGTCTGATTCCTTCATGGCGTGGACTCGACAAAGTTATCGTTCGCTGTCCTTTGATGGCCCTATTTAGGGAAACATAAAACAATCAAATTAAAATTTTTCACCCATCGGGATTCGGGGGAATAGCATCTGTATGAAAACCAAACTTTGGACTTTAAAGTATTGGGTGGTCACGAATCCATGGTATAATTTGAAATCAATTGATGATTTGGAATTTCGTTTCTGTATGTGACAATACTTTTGGCCAGTGTGTGTACATGTATAACCACTAAAATCGGCTTACAAATCAAAGGATACAGTTGATACTATTTCAACTCTTTCAGATGAAACGAAAAATCGGCAGTGCTATTCTTCCGGTTTTTGTTATCAGCGCTACGCTTGAATTACGATTGGCAGCATCGACACACCCAAGAAAATTCAGCGATTGGCAGTACGTCGCAGAAATTATGATGATTCATGGGGAACTATTTGTGTCCGAACACCTGCGACACAAAGAATAACAAGTGCTAAAAAATTAATTCAATTATTGATAAATTCTGCCTTCGTTTGGGATACACAGGATCGATTTCTTATAGCAATGAACAATGGACTTCAGAGAATGCACCCAACGCAGTGTGCACCTTGGTTAACCAGACAGTATTAATGCTTGATTTGTATGTGACCAAATGGACGCAGCCAATTGTGGGTTTAAACATCTTCAAATGTATATCTGTGCATTATTCAGTAGCTATGATTTCGATATTGTAATGCATTAGATTTGACAGTCTTTCCAAATAATGGAGTCGTTTTCTTAGGTTTTTATCTTGAACTGTATTTTGATAGCACAGCTATTTGAACACATGCAGATTGTTTTTATTTTTAAGAGAAGAATTAGAAAAGAGTGGCGACACCATTTTGACAACTGACCTTAAGTTGGAACATGCATGGCTACTATCCCTGTACAATCAAAAAGTTTCATTGGGATCTTGCCATAGAAAAATGGTGGCATTATTTGATTTGGTGTTGCCACTGGTAACTGACATGGCCTCTGATTGCTAACACGTGAAAACAAAGTAACTGCTTAACGGGAACTTGCATTTATGCCAACTTGGGGTAACAGGTGCATTGTTAATAATCGGAAAAATGAAGCCGGAGTTTTTAATTTGGTTACAAGGCAAACCAACCAGAGCTGAACTGACCAATCATGAAACTTTATGCCATAATTTCAAAAATTGGCAGTCCAAATTAAAAATCCGGCTTCAAGGGTTTCATAGCTCTTTGGATGCTTGATATCGGTGCCAAATTTTACGTTATTGAATACGTTCTTTCGTTTTTTGAATTACGTTTTCGTTTCCGTTTCATTCCATAAAATTCCGATTTTCAGCATTTGAGATAATGACGAAATTTTCGAAAATAAATAAAATTGCAAAAATTGTTAATTTGGAAAAGGTAACAAATACAAGAATTAAAAAAAATTTAGTTAAAATATAAATTCCTCACTCTTTTGGCAAATAGGGGATGTCTAATGGTTAAACTATTTTTTTTAAATAATTGTCTTAAATTCCACTTTGGTGATGAAATAAAGAAACACTAAAAAATCTTCAAATTTAAAAAAAAAAAAATTGGGTTTGTCAGCTGAAAATTTCGAGTTGGTTTTGATTCATAATTAATTTATTGATTTTTTTAATAAATTACTTTTGAAAAGCTTGTAATATGTACCGTAACAATAAAATTATAGTTGCTTAAAAACACCTGGTGAGCAGTTTTCTCGCGTCATACCTGTAATAGTTTATTAATCTTTCCCTGAGATGGCTAGCGCACGATAGTGTTAAAAAAATAAAACCATGGCCGTATTCGAAGCACCGTGACCTTCGTATTCATGCACGACTCCTCTTCCACCGACTGAGCTATCAGGTGGAGGTCTGGTAGAGAATACGATAGATAAATCCACAGGTGTTAGTTTCGAAAGGGGTCCTGCGCTTTCCTAGCGGATCGCCTCTGAACTGTATTATTTACATATACTATTTTATTTGTTTTTTAATGTTTTTATTTTTTTTATTTTTTTTACTTTTTTGAAATTAAACTACTTAGTTCTTCATACACTGTTGCTCATAAAGTTGGAATTAAATATGTGTTACCACTTTTTAATGGAATGAGTCTCACATTGTGATTTTTTTAATGATATCTAGTGGTGGTAATTCGCCACCCTACGTGAACTATCAGTCTCTTTCTTCCGACCACATCACCCTTGAACTTGATCCACAATTTACACTTTATACGTACTGGTCATTAAACTGAAAGAAAAGTGGGGTGTTGAACAGCAGATTTAAGATTTTGTTACATTTTATCACCACATCAGTATTTTTACATATATATACTTTTGGGTTATTTTCAGCATCAAAATGGCAATAGTACTGTTTTTGAATGTCAATCATCACTACCCTCGAGAGGCCATCCCTGGCTTTGAATCATTGCCTTCAAGACGCCGTCGCGGCATACTGTCCTACAGTGTTTTATAATGTCAATGGGCAGAGGGTCCCACACATCGGTCAGAGGCTGAGCTAAACTCTTCGTAGTGTTTGCGGAATATTAATCCTGTATTCTATGACTCGTCGGCCTAAGGCATCCCATCAAGCTCTATAGGCTTCAAAATATCAGAGGATCAAGAATGGCCGTGGCATCTGCTCCACCCCCCCCCTTTGCTTCAGAAATTGTCTCACTGTACACAGCGGGCCTGTGCGGTGTGACATTGTCGTCCTTTGCAGCCCGAAATTGTTTACACGAACAATTCTTGAATGTGGCAGACAGTGGTTTTCCAGAATTGTCCAGTACACGACGGCGTTCACGGTTTTCCATCGGGCACCACCATTGATTATTTTTCCTCCATAAATGAATACCACCGCCCATACGTACCATCACCACTATTGCGATTCCTGAATACCTCATCTCGGAGGTGCTCCCACTTAATCCACGAACCCTTTGTCTCCCTCTCATGTCAAGGATGTTGCGGCTCTTGCCCACATACACGCACATTTCTCCAGTGTCTGAGCTATAAAATTCTGTGCTCCCTACCCCCAGCGACGTCGATCACTCTGTGGGTAAAACGTTGGGCTTGGACAGTTGTATTTCGTCTTGCTCCGTAACCAGTTGAAACAATCTCTATTACAGTTGGGTTCAAAGTCTCTCTCCCAAGACGAGACGGTCGTTGGCATTTTCACCCCGGGCCGTACGGCACATATTAAGCAGTCGACGATCGTCTCGTCTGGTAATCAATCGTGGTCGTCCCTGAGATTTTTGCGTGGCCTCAAATGACCCACCTCTCGATCATGTCTGAGAATTTTACAAACCGTACTCTGCGATATTATGAGGAAATCAGCGACTCTGGCTGTTTGTACCTTCCCCTCGAGTGCAAGTACTCTTCGACGTATTGCCAATGCCGTTGATGAGGCATAGCCTAGGGAACCTCTGTGTCCGTTTTTGTTGTAAGGTAACACCAACTCTGAAAAATGGGCTCCTTGCACACCGGCTTGAAGCAGGGAAAAGGAACAAACAACAAGCGTCTGACATTTTCTATAGCTCAGCCTCCCAACAAAAGGCATTGTTACGTAATATAAAATTGATGTCATGGATTCACTCACCTGAGTAGTGTGGACTCATTATGTAATCATGATCATTCCCTACTCTAATCTGATTACTTGAGGCGTCAAATAGAAATACGGTTTTAAGATTGGGTCTGAAAAAATCTTAAAATTTAAAAAACAAACTTATTTCAGGAAAATGTATACAAAAAATGCATCGAACTTGCCAGACTTGCTTGCTTAAATCGAGCATAAAATTGAACAATGTCCTATAGGCTTAAAGCTGTACAGCTTTTCTATTAGGCTATAATCTCAATATAGTCTGATTTTTTTATTCCTGTCAGTAAGCGCATATTGTCGATGGTAAGAATTTCTTTGGAGGGGGAATTGTTGAGATTAAAAAAAACTAACATCTGAAATACTCAACTTTGTGTTCCACAGAATATGATGCTTTAACCCCATTTTCCTGAACTTTTTTGTATCGAATATGTAAAGGCTTCATACAGAATCCATTGATAGATTGATCGTAAAGTGTGAGAACACCTACTAATCGATTCTTTGCTTGGCGTCAAGATCAAGAGCGGATAAAGTGTCAAGAAACATCGAGCCGCTGGGTGAAGAGGAGGATTAGGCCCCCGTAATATTTGTAGATTGTTATGATTGACCAAAACTCTAAACTACTTACATAATGATTGGGAAGGACCAAACCGTCAAATATTATTTCTGGAACAGATGAATATAACTTTTAGTTTTTCCTAGTATCCTTCGTGACGTAAAATGGACTTTTGGGTGAGTATAATTACTATTCGTATCATTTCTATGTTGAATGCTTTCAAGTTTGTGTTCAGTTTGGTGTTTGGAATGTATCAGTGCATTTTGCTTTGTAATATTTTCTTCGTGGAAAAAGGGACATTTTTTATTATGGGCCTTAATCTGTATCCTGTATCGTGACTCGAAATTCTATACTACTGAGTGGGTAAATTTACAACCTCCGAATGAATAGAATCGTCGACACACCCCAAAAACTTTTAATGAACTGACGAATAACAAAATCCTACTATAAATCTAGTAGACTCCTTTTTCAATTGGAAACCCTAGACCCTCTTCCCTTAAGATAACGCCCTTTTCCTAAAATTTCTTAAATTTGGCAGAGGATCTAGTTGACATTTTTGTTTTATTTTGGTTTTCTTTCTCGTGTACTTAAGACTTTCCAACAGCTATGAGAGCCTACTTCATATCGTTATTCCAAACGTGTATTTGGAGATTTGAATACCGGGTCACAATTCATAGTCCCCCCCGACAAAGGTACATTTTTTTTCTCTGAAAAGTTGAAGGGTCATTTAACCTGTACAAAATGTAAAAATGTACACTGCAATGTACCATTTAATTTGCAAAAATTAAAAAAAAATCCTCACAACAGTTGCGTGTCATGTGAGTGCAACCCCAAAAGTTTTCGTAACTGACATTTTTTGGCGAAATTGAGTTTTTTATATACTATGAAAAAGTAGTTCATTACGCTGAATTTTTGATATCCATTTCCGGTGGACAGTCTCAATTTATTTTATTGCAGAGTAATTAAGCTAAAGAGTCCTATTTAGGTAGGAGCCGACTTTGTTGCACCAAAAATTGATTTCTTTCTGTTAGTGTAACGGTTAGAAACGACTTTGTTTCACGACCGGAAAACTAGTATGTAGATACACATTTGATTTCTGTAAAGCGATGGTTTTAAAAAGGTGTATAGTAAAAAAATCTCCCAAATATTTTGACTGAATAAAGTGCAATTTCATTTTTTAAATAACAAATTTATGCTATTTTAAATTAAAATGCTAATTTCGCTCACAAAAACCTTAAAAACATATCAAAAATGTAGTTCGGGAACGGGACCTTTTACCACTCAATATTTACGCTCAGTACTCTTAATTTACACAAGTAAATGAATACGCATAATTTGACTATATTTTCAAGTATAAAGGCTCAATTTATTGCAGATTAATAGACTAAATAGTGTAGAAACGACTTTGGTTTCACCAAAATTGAATTTCCCCGTGTCGTGCAACAATTCGTAACTGGGTAGGAGTAGACGTTTGTTTGCACGGACACGGGAAATCATGCGTGTAGTTACGCCATTTTATTTAGGCCATTACTCTTCTTAATTAGCGACCTACCGTGCGCCCTGCCCTCTCTTCTCCGCATTTCCCCCCCTCCGTTTTCCTTCCTCGTTGGTCCGACACTTCCTTTTCAATTTGACCCGTCCACCACCCGCCAACCCCCCCCACTGCTGCTCTTCTTCCTGTCAAATCCGGAACCGTCGCTCCGCCTTTGGTTTGCACCTCACCTGACGAGGGCCTCTTCTCCCTGAAATCCGGTCCTTTCTTCCCTTTGCTACGACTCACCAGTGATGACGAATGGGAGGACGAAAACGGAAAAGGAAAAAGAGGCCCGGAGGGATTAGGTAGACCAAAATCAAGGGAAAGCGGGGAGTGGGAGAGTCCGTGGCCGGACGAGCGTCGGGGTATCTCGAGTATACACTGCGAGGGCCAGCAGGGTATGGTGGAGAGACCGGGTGGGGGGGCAAGGCAGTTATCATACGAAGAAGGCGCAGTAAGTTATCTGAGGCAGAGAGCTCAAATTATATAAATCTGCATGCCAAAAAGATTCTAGACGCATAACCCCCGCAACCGCGCGCAAGTGGCTGTAAGCATGCTAACGGGGATCCGTCTGCTCAATACAGTCCACGGTAAGGGTAATTAGCCGGCTGACTATGTGTTCATTTTGTAGAATTATGGACCCATCTTTCACATCCTGGCGGGGACAATGAATATTAATTATTAAAGAACAATATACCGAAGTTGAATCTTAAAAAGGAATTTTAATTATGGGAATCAACACCAATTTTTTGAAAAATAAAGATTTGATGACGTCACGACGCGGCATTGATTGGTTTTTATATTTGTGCTTCGGGGGGACCCTTCAGGTAAAAATGACGTACGGTATCCCCTACAGGGAAAAAAACAAACTAACCGATTATCGTCATCGGACGTCGGTTTTTTGACTCAGTTATGGAAAGGTAAATTTTGTACTGTTTAGTATACATATAACACGGTGGTCCTTTTTGGAAAAAATAATCGCACTTTTGGGCAGAAGGTCATGTACACAACCTGATTTAAGCATAGTTCTGATTTATATATATCGGTCGCGCCCCCCGAATACAAACTGATATCTGATACCTGACATGTAACCTGGTACCTGACACCGTGACACCAAACTATTCATCTCGTTAACCGTTTAAACTACAATAACGGGCAAAGCAGCACGCATTCTTTATCTCTGTTGTCACATCGTAATCGACAAGATGTGAACCTATACATGTGGTTCTGGACGGCGGAGGTAGGACCGATCTGCTCGATTTGGGCTGTGGGGATTTCCAAACGGTAATCTTGGGAACTGCTAACATGCCCCCTTTACTATGGCATCTCGGTCCCAGTGAAATTAAAAAATCATCTCTTAAACCTTTGTTCAAACGATCTTAGTAATATCATATAAATTAAGAAAATAATAATGAAGTTTCACATCAATCATGCTTCGGTTAAATTACCTGTGCATAACCAACACTCCCAGAAACTCCCTAAAGTTCTCTCTATCAACATAATACCATTTGCACATAACGCGCCAGGGCTACAGACTATGCGCTCTGTAGCCATGCGCCCCGCTACACTCTAATATCAAAACCCCCCTATTATAATTATTTATACACCCCAAAACCATTGCAACTCCTGGATAAACTGCACGCGAAAACAAAGGAAAATCTTTGATAATTTGTGCAACTCTGTCTTCTAGTGACTTTAGACTCAACCTCTAGAAACACGAGAATGATACCTAAAATACAATTCTCTGAACAACAATGGATAACACTGTACAAACCGATTTACCCACCAGGTCCATCAATTCTCGTTAAGGGTGGGTTGACAAAGTTAATCCTAATGTGTCCAAATGGCCGTGCATTGAGTGGCTTTTCAATTCCCCCATTTTCACCGGACCTCTCGCTTATAATAAAATATTTTTTTAACTCCAAATGAAAACTCTGGAGTTGATAAAGTGAGTTCCTCTATCAAATTGAAAACCGACCCTTTACAATTGGGAATTGAAATCTGTTACTATCACTTTAAAAAACATTTTTTTCTTTAAAAACATTTAAACAAAAAAAATCTAGTTTATTAACCTGAAAATAGGGTATTCTCTATGAACGTAGATTTTAAAAACTTAGTTATTAGCGATATTTTTTTTTCGAAAAAGTTTATCATTGAGAAAACATAGTTAACGCTGAGTCACAATGATTTGGACTGTGAAAACATGTTTCTCAAAAATGTTTTTCATAACTCAGTTTTCAAGTAAAACCTCAGTTTAAACAAGTTTTACTTAAAAGAATCTCATTTTTTAACAAATCTTTAGCAAATATAAATTTCAAAATTCGTCGCATTACCTCAAAATGCAACTTTGTACTTTGTTGCCTTCTCAGTTCAAAATGAGAACTGATAAACTCAGATTTAAACTTGAAAGACAGTTAGGGTTTTCTGAATGAAAAACTTTTCAGTCAATTTTTAGCTTTTCTCGAAAAACAAGTTTTCAATAAAAAAACAAGTTTTCACCTCAAACTCAATTTTCATTGGAAAACCAAAGCTTTCAGTTAAATACCACGAATTTCCCGAAAAACATAATTAAAAATTAATTTAACAAAATTACGACGACAAAATAGTGTAACGAAGTAGGAGGATTTAGCCTGCCATACCGTGGCATAACTATATACCATACTGTTGCCACGAAAGAGACCACCTGCATGCCATCGAACATGGCGTCAAATTTACATTAGCACAAACATAGTCCTAGTATTATAGTATATACTAACAGATTTTAATATTGCTAATTGGCGGATTTAGGGCGCATAAGGTACCCCTGGACCGCATTGTAAGATGTTAAAAATATAAATGTGGCCTTTGACGGCACGCACGGGGGAGGGTACAGTAAGTTATGCCCTAACCCCCCCCAACCACCCACCCCCCCCCACCCGCTCTAGAATTTCGATCCGACTGTGAAAAAATTTGGATCAACCGGTAGCGTAGCTGTTGACACCCTCATGCTTTCCCCCCCCGAAAATTTGTGTGCAAACCTTAACCCCCCCCAAAAAAAAAAAAAAAAAAAAAAACTGGGTTACGACCACGCATTGCTACGTGGTCATTACAACTCCTTTGCGACACAACAAAAACACGTAATGTTTCCCTTGAGATTTACTGTTTGACTTACTTTTCATTTTGACAGGTATTTGGGCTACTAAAACAAAGACTAGTACATGGACAATAGCTTGGTCACATGATCAGGCCCTTTTTAATTGAGAGGGAGTCACTCTGCACGCCATAATAATCTTTGTCAAAAACCCTCAAGTGCTGTGTTGTTATACTTTAGTCCTTGGGCCAGAGTTTGGTCTTTACCATCAGTAGGGGCAAAGCGAGTGTGCTAATCAACTTATTCAGAAACATCATCTATAATAATTTTGCATGATAGACAGTCCAAAGTAGTAGCTTAAGCCTGCTAATTTGCATACACAAAATGACCAGCCGTCCATTAAATTGCTGCAAACTAGTTTTAGCCATTGTTGTCTTTTAGAGAAGAATTCTTTTCGTGGAATAAATGCTAACATAAGGTGGTTTTGGACACCACCACCAAATCAGATCCATACATTTTAAATTAAAACCTAATCTGCATAATCCAAATGGCCGTCATTTTAATAAATTTTGAGCATAATTTGACTTAAACAGTCAATGTTCAAAGTTGACATGTGACAAACACTTTAAAGTTAAACAATTACACTCTTGTACTAATATAACCATAAACATGTCTGTTTTTTATAACAAGACTTTCGAAGGTGAACAACCTAAGCATGCTAATATGCATAAACAAAATGGCCGCCTTGAAATTTTAGTAAATTAGTTGCGGCCTATCCTGTCTTTTAGAAGAATTCTTTTAGTGAAAATCTGCTAACACGAGTGTTTGATAATGGACACCACCATAACATCAAATCCATGCATTTTTAATGTGAATTAAATCTAATTTGCATAAATCCAAATGGCCGCCATTTTCGTACATTTGGAGCCTAATTTGATTTAATAGATCCTTGGTCAAAAGGTGTCACTGGATGAATCTTACAACACTTAAGTTTTACATTACACTATTGCACTAGTACAATTATAATCATGTCTGTCTTCAAGCCTTCAAAGGTGACAACTTTGAGCATGCTAAGTTGCATAAACAAAATGGCCTCCCATTGGAATTGCGCCATAACTAGTTGTGGCCATATTCTGACTCATAGAATACATATTTTAGGGTACCAAAACTGTAAAAATGAGGTGTTTGATTAAACACAACCAAATGAATTCATAGCCTCCATTTTAATAAATCTAATTGCATATCCCAAACGGGTCGCCATTTTGTCCAATTAGCATTTCTGTACTTACTTGCTTTTTTGGATTGTAGCCACTTTGAATATGTTATTTTAATGTTAATGTCTTACCCTCGAATCAATATTTCTTATTATACGTAGTTTTAAAGCACTTAATTTTGCATATAGCTATTTGAGGATCATTCCCTGTATTACAATTTGTTTCAGTAGTTGTTTCAATAAATTAGGCGACTATGCATATTTTGGTCCATAAATACTATCTTTACGCAACGCATTATACTAACTATTCCCCAATTCCCAAAGTTCTCATTTACAATTAAATTTGCCAATCCTCTGTATTTTGCCTCCTTTAATCGTCTGGTCTCTTCTTCCTCGTCCCGAAATGCATCATCCAGAACTTCCAAGTAATGACCTCACCTTTCATGTTTTCACATGTCGATACCTTGTACAAATCTGTACATGGGACATCGCCATTAAGCCCATACATACACGTCTTGCAACTTGCACATTCTTGGGCACGTATTGCAGGGTAAAGAACCTAAAATCTAAAACAACGTCTGCTGCAGGGTTGCCATTCATCATCCACTTGATCTTCAAATACCATCTGGACGTGCAAATCATCCGATGACCATTGTGAGAGGCTTCTACGACGGCAACCATAAGTTTTGCCCCCCTCTTGCATGAGGGATTCGATCTCAACATGGGGAATCTGACCAGCTTCATTCACCTTTGTGTTTGCTCTAAACAATTAGTAAGTTGTTCTCATCTTTGGATTGGTAACTCGCTGCATACAAAACATGACCTCTTTGAAGTTTGCAAGAATTTCATGAGAGATGTCACTTTTATAGTTTTGTGCATTTCGCCTCGAGGAAGTAACCGCTCTAAAAACTCTGCAAGAGCGACCGACACGCCCTTTTTTTTTCTCACACCATATCCGTTTCAACACAGTTTGTACTGATCCCCAGCCTGGCTTCAACTGCATTAGCTGCAAGATGTTTATGAAGTGTGGAACGCAAACCGGACAAGGTACATCAAAGGTATGCATCATATACAGTAATTGCATGTGACTGCTGTCAGCTATTTTTGCTGGCCAAGGGCAATGTTCTGGACTAAAAGCTCTCAAATCCCACGTCAAAAACTTCAAAGTTTCATCATTCGTTAACAGACAATCACCCATCAAAAACGTGAACAACTTGGCCATCTCCCTCCATTGAGAACTGTCCTACCCTCTATCAGAGAGATGGTTCCATTGTCCTGGTGTTTCTGTTCCACAAACCACAGGTAGTGTTCCGATCTGCTTTCAGGTAGCCCACGGTCTGTAAGGAAACCTTAGATCAGTCGATTCTTGTTTTCTCAATCTGTTGAGGGCAAAAAAATCTGCATCCAGCCCCAGAGGAGTCCGTGCAGTGGAAGATGCAACCGGGTTCAATACAATAGATTGTTCCTTGGTTGATAGCAGTGATTTCTTCCACATGCGATCTCTCTTAAGCTCTTTAGCGACTGATTCAAGGAGGTTGGACTTTGCTTAAGAAACTCTTAATCTGGATTTAAGGAGGCCGGTTGGCAGCGGGTCTCTGTCCGGATAGAGTGCTTCACATTAGATATATACTTGGCAAGCTTACGCTCTTGCATGCTCGCTACCATATGACAATGTCTGTTGGGCACTTCCCTGCTAAAATGTATATGTTCTCCGTCGGTGTTGGACAAAGGCATTCTGTGATAAGCTGGTAGGAGGCATTTAATGTTGAGTCAAGTTTTATTGGCAAGGGGTTTGATCTTTCCCATACAGGGCATTGTTTGCTCCAACAGTGGGCAGACCAAGATTTGTTCCATTGTCTGTGATTCTGTCCCACAACCACAGGCAGTGTCCTGATCTACTTCCAGGTAGCCTCCCTCTGGCAAGGAAACCTTAGATCGGCCAATTCTGGTTCAAGATTCAAGATTCATTTTATTTCAGCCTAACATATCGTACTTAACAGAAATGACTAATACAGTAATACTAAAATAATAATAATACTAAAGTGTCAATTGCAAACTGGTGCTAAAATGACATGTGAGGGTATGATATTTAGGACCAGTCATGGACAACCCTATAGGGCTTATAGATTATCGCCTGGACCTTAAACCAAACAGGTAGAATATACTCAATATTACATACTGACACAAGTAGGGGATGATATAAAATATACATAGGTAAAATATACATAACCAAAGCAACAAAAAAAAACAAACAATATATCTAATGCTAAACAAACACTTACGGGAATATATGGATACGAGAAATGGACACGGCAGACCTTTTCAACATGTCTTTGGCTGAGGTATGTAAATGCATCGCATAATGAGGAAGCAAAAGGTAGAGAGGTAGGGTGAAGACAAAAGTAAGTAGTAGAGATAGAAATGCAATGAAGAAGAAAGTTGAGGAGCGAAAAAAAGTACTGGGGGGAACTTATTCAGATTGTACGGTTGATAAATGTTCTTCATGCAGCTTTAAAAGTATTTTTGTTTGTAATTGTTGTGATGGATTCTGGGAGGTCATTCTAAAGTTTTGCGCCGTGATACTTAATAAAGTGCTTTTCAGAAGAAGATTTTGGGAGGGGAGATGAAGTTTTTTGTCGGCTTGTCTTGTGTTATAAGCGGTGGATTTGTCCTATTAATGGTAAAATAAATTGTTGCAATTTCGAGGTAAACGATTTTGATGTGATAGTCAAACATTAAGGGCGCTGTTTGAAGTTTGGTTAAGGTGATCCTAATTTAAATTAAGTGTTTCTCAGTGAGTGAACTGTATAATGGCAAAGTGTGATTTCTAGGGGTGAGTTTGGGATAGTGCGAATGGCCCATTCTGTGTGATTTTTATTTTGGTGGTCTGTGAATGATAGTTGGAGGCCCAGATGATATTACAGTAGAACTAGTGTGGGAGAACTAGTGTGTTGTAAAGTGATTTTAAGGGTGAGTCTGGAAGGTGGTTGTTTTAACTCTGTAGATTGTAAGCCAATGCGTGAGACCCTCTTTGGTGTGACAAGTTTTGATGTGTCATTCCATGTTATTTTATCGTCGATTGTGATGCCGAGAAATTTGGTTGAGTGTAACTTTGAGATTGTCCTGGTTATCTATTTTTTATGTTTGATTGGTGATTGGTGTTGTGTGGTAGAGAACGCATGTGTTATTTTTTGAATATTGAGAGAAAGTTTTTTTGGCCCGAAAACCAGTCTGAGATTTTTGCGAGTTCGTGATTATCTGTTAAAAAGTGCATTCATGTTAGGCGTTTGAGAGAAAAATGTTGGTGTTCATCTGCAATAATATTAGTTTTAGTGTGGTTAGAGATGTGGGTGATGTCATTCATGTAATGATGAAAAGTAGGGGTCCAAGGATTGAGCCTTGGGGACGCCAACTGTGATAGGTTTTGATGGATGATGCGGTGGATTGTACGTAAACTGATTGTGAGCGGTTAGGTAACTCCTGAAACACTCCAAGGCTACTCCACGGAACACCGTAATGATAAAAGCTTGTTGCAGAAAAAATGTTGTGGTCAATGGTGTCGAAGCCTTGGAGAGATCCATGAATACTCCCCATGGTGTGGAGTTATTTATTTTTTAGTGCAATGTTGAGGTTGTGTTATTTTCAAGGAGTGCCATGTAGTTGAGCGTTTGGGCCTAAACCGTATTGTTCATCGACAAGAATGTTGTGTTTATTGGGAATTGTAGAACCACGTGTGTACACGATTTTTTTTCAAGTAGTTTGAAAAAGATGAGAACAGAAATAGGCCTGTAGTTTGCAATGTTATGTGCATCTTTGTTTTTGTAAATAGGAATGACTTTGGCTGATTTGAGGTGGTCTGGGAAAGTTCCGATGAGAAGTGATTGGTTAAATATGTGCATCAGAGGCGATATGATGTTGTCATATGATTTGTTAGCAATCCCAGGATCTATCTTATCGGTACCTGCACTTTTACCAGGTTTTAGTAGGTGGCGAAGTTTGTGCATTTCATCTACAGTGACTGGATTCAGGAAAATTGAGGTGAATGTATTTTTTGGAAGGTGTTTATTAAATGGGTTATTGGAAGGTGGAATTTTGCTAGCCAAATTTTTTGCCCAGGTTTAATAGTGAAGTGATCGTTGAATGCGTTAGCAATGTCAAGCGGGTCAGTTATCTGCTTATTATTATGAGTGAAATGGTCAGGGATTTGTTTAGTGGATACCTTCCTGCCTAGAATGTTTTTTCTTAGCAATACGAAGAGTGTGAGTTAATTTGTTTTTGTATTGTTTGTATTGTTGTTTGGTTGCTGGTGTGTTTTTCTTCAGGTATGTTTTGTAGAGGCTGTGCTTGTGTTTGATTGATTTGGAAATTGCTGTTGTCATCCAGGGCTGCTTATGGTTACGATTTTTATGGTATTCTTTTGAAAGGGGATTGATTCGTTGTAATGTTTGGTATAAGTTGTGATGAAGTTGCTGTACGCTATGTTAGGGTCATTTTCTGTGAGTATATGTTCCCACGATTCAGTGTTGAGGCTACGGTTAAATGTGCGAATGTTGTGACCTCTGTAGTCACGTTTAGTGATTGTTTTTTTTTAGCATGCTTATGCTTAAGAGATGTAATGAGAATATGGGAGTGATCTGTAGTGTCTGTGACAAATATTCCTCTGGTGTGGAGTCTTGTCCAGTGTAGTTGTGATAATGTACCAATGAGCGTGGCTGTGTTATGCGTAATTCTTGTAGGTCGTTCTTTTGGGGTTATAAAGAGTTTGCAAGTGATGTATTAAATAAGTCATTAATTGTGGATGAGTGGCAATGATTGATAAGATTGATATAAAGTCCACCGACAATGACAGACATCGCGGGTTAGTTTTATTTAGTGTCCGTTTAAAAGCTGCTCGAAGCTGTTGTTAAAATTGTGGATTGTGTGTGTTCATGCTCTTAAGGTTCACTCCGACAGTGTATGGTATTTAGGTCTATTTTTGGTGTTAATGGTAGATCCGATGAAAGTGAGTCGAATTCTGGTCCTGGTGTTCTGTCGATGATTTTGTATGAGAGGTGATTTTTGTATGCAAAGACAAACTCCCCTTCCTCTAGCCAGGTGAGAGTCCTGAATGTACGTGTACATTAAGTTGAGGTGGTGACTTGGTGGTCAGTAGGCCATGTTTCTGAAAATGGTCTAAAGACATGTTGAAAGAATGTTGAGGTGATCACGGTAGTTAGTGATTTCTTCATAGATTTTGTGATACTACGACAGTTGTAATGAATATGGAAAATGAAGTCATTTGCTTGATGGTTTTTATTAGTGTTGTTGAAGCTGTCGTCAGTGTGAATAGCGGGAGTCGAACCAGATTGCTTGTGGTGTGATGAAGGGATGGGATGTAATCACATGTTTGAGATATATGGGGTTGTAAGTACGGGTTGATGCAAAGGGAATACGTTTGATGAGTTTCAAGTTAGTGTTTGGGGGAAAAATTTCAATTAGTGATGCGCGAAATTCTTCGTCGTGAAGCTGGTGGTTAAATGGCAGTTCTATATCAGGGCCCGGCATACTGAAAAGGATAATCAAAGGATCAAATGGTAACGCACGGGGTTAAAAGAGAGCGAAGAAGAGAAGAGAGGGAGGAGTGAGAGAGAGGGAGAGGAGAGACGCGTTGAGAGGGGGTATTGAGAGCATGAGGTTGATAAGTATGTTAAAAAGAAGAACTTAGAGATAGCAAATGAGAAACCGGGTCAAAATGAACACTCCGATGACAAGATGTGTTGACAACTCAGACAAGATCGAACAGCCAAGAACGAACACCGAGTAAAACAAACAGGGGGCTAAGAAAATACAAATTTACTAAGGATGTTTTTTAATACAAAAACTTAATTACAAGCAGTTGAACACAAATTGGGTACTTAAAGACTTATTACGACAAAACAAAAACAACTTGCGTTAAAAGATATAAAATGGATTACTGTGAAGTGGTGAGCGGAGCTATTATGGTGTGCTCACCAAAATCACGGGATGATTAGTTGAAGTTAATGAGCGATAACAGTGTTCACCGTAAGTCGTCATGCAGTATTAAATAAGTTTAAGAATTAAAATACTGGAATGATAGCTTAAGATGATAATAAAAATATCAAACGAGCAATGGATCAAATAAAACACCATTTTTAGTAACATGCGCAGATGCGCATATCTAGATTATAATACATAAAAAGGAAACCCCTATAATATTAAAAAAATATTGGAACAATAGCAATAATATGAAACATTATTACTCAGTAATAAGTGGGATGACGATTACTCCCACACAACATGAGATTACTAATGGCCAGAGTAATAATGATAATCACGGGAGTAAGCCTATATACCATGCAGAACAGACAATGATGGTTGTCATATGGAATTACTAATTAGGTGAGCACAAAATTAAAGAACGAGCGGAAATAACACAGTTAATAAGCCTGTAGGCACTAGGGAAGTCAGAATGAGAAAAGCATCATGGTCTTCTAGGGCAAACAATCCTAATTGCGTATGATTCATAATATCACACGAGAGTAACAGGAGTAGAATAATGAATACCAGGCAAATAAACCAACATTTATATATGATTCTACAAGGAAGGGTGAATTTCAAATGAAATTGTGGTACCAGTACTGCATAAGAATTTAAAATCTGAACGTCAGTAATAGGTAACTACAAAAGCAATATAATCAATGTAACCCACTATGATGATTTAAGAAGGGTTTTGACGTGTTAGTGATCTACTCGATAAGATTTGCCAGAATTCACATATAGGTTATTTACAACAGTGCTGATTAAGAATCTGAATAAAAACTGGGGGTCACCGACTTTGTTTTTGGACTATAGCCAAAACAAAAAGCTCAATCTGTTGAGGCATCACCATTCGCAATGGAGGGGTCAGCTTCAGTGGAAGATTCTCACCAGGTTTCAATACCAATAGTTACTCCTAAACTCCTTATAGAGACTGATTCAAGAGGTTGGAACTTTGCTCAAGAACCTCGTCTGTTTTTAAGGCGGTTGGCAGCAGGTCTCTGTCCGGACTTAGGGTGCTTCACATTAGATACTTGGCAGCTACGCTCCTTTGCATGCTCGCTACCTACTGGTGGAGCACTTCCTTTAGGATGTATAAGTCTCATTTGATTTATTTGCGTGTACATACTTTTACTCTTCGTCTTTGATGTAGGTCGTATAAAGAGAGAGTGGCGGTTCAACTCCTAGTAGGCACGGGTTAGCGCAGTTGCTCCAGGGGATGTTTCAGGCCAGTATACTTTAAGCTGACGTTGGCTCCATGGTGCTTAAGATGGAAAGCACACACCGGTGTCTTGGACGGATTTGCACGTGGGTGGTTTTCCTCGTAGTACGGAGTGAGTTTATCCCAAGTTGGAGAGTCGCTCTTCAACAACTGTGAAGTCCTTCATCTGTGCGCTAATTCCAAGATCATCTGCATATATAAATCGACAGATTCCGGCACCCTAGGTTGGTCGTTGGTAGATGTTGAACAAGAGAGTGCGAGCATACTCCCTTGTGGTAGTCCCATTCTGATCCACTTCATCAGTTTCTTCTCTTCTCGCTCCTACTGAAGCAAAAGAACATCTATTGCCGCTACAACAGCCATATGGTGGCGTCTCTTCAGATGACAAGTGGCAAATACTTGTTAATAAGAACTTTGTGAGTTGGTCAATAGTTATATAATGCGTTTGCACTTGTTACTGGATAACAGATTGAAAAAAAATAGCGATATTGCTAATGACTGGCAAAATCCATGGTAATCCTATAAACTATTGGAAACCCCTATAACTGTAGTGCAAGAATGGATCATCAGATATTTCTGTCATGAAACCTAAGTGGTTTAAAACTAATCAACTAACTTCCCTAGAGGACATCTGAACTATCACCCACCGGCGAAAATTGAGGTAGTAGTATTCTTGTGTTGTCAGATCTATGAGCAATTTCCCCACTTAACCAAGGAAGGGTCCACTCTGTGATTTTTGTAAGGCTGGTGGTTTTAAGGGTCGTTAGGGATTAGACATAGGAATTTCAAGTACAATAGGATTAACACTTAAAAAATGCCCCATGATGAAAACTGGCCACCATTTAAAGCGCAACCTCAGTGCAGAAATGTTGGGTAACAATGGCGGTTATTTGGGTATATGCAAATTAGGTTGATTAAAATAGATGGCTGAATTCATTTTGGGTGTTAAATTCAAACACATCACTAGCACGTTTTGACATAAAATATTGTACGGAGTCCGGATATAGCCGAAACTAGTATGGACTGCAATTTCAATGGCGGCCATTTTGTTTTATTACGCATTTACTTGCTTACGTTGTCACCTTGGACGTTTGCATACATCCTGTTATAGTTATATTTGCAATAGGTAATTATAGACTTTAGAGTGTAAAGTTCACCCATATGATACCTTGAAATGTTGAAGTCAAATGATTCTCAAATTTACGAAAAGGCGGCCATTTTTGATTATGCAGAATTAGGTTTAATTAAGAATGTGATGTATTGAATTTCTGCTGGTTGTCCATAACAAACATATCATGTGGTAACATTTTTTATCAAACTAATCCTTATTACATTTGCCAGGGTTTGGCTGAAACCAGTTATGGAGTAACTTGAAGGCGGCCATTTTGTTATGCAAATTAGCAGGCTTAAGCTATCTATTTGGAAAGTCAAATCATGCAGAATTTATTTAAGTTGAAGTGTATTAACACTTCATATGGTACCCATATGTCAAATATTGCCTCGTAGCCCAAGCACTAATTATAATATTTACATAAACGGGCTGAATTAAGTATCTGCCACCTCATCCTTCAACATGCGGGTTTATTCCGTTGAGGCTGACAATGTCATTTTGGTGGTGTCACAATATACAAAATGATTTTAAACTACCCAATTTTATAGGACGTGTGGACATGTGTGTACAAAACACTAGGCTGGCCTAAAGATCGGACCAATACGTTAATTTGAGAATCCAACTTCAAATAATACGAAAACCCATAGCTTTAACTAACTGCAGAGCTAATGGTCATATTTGTCGTTGGTCAGGGCACCTCTTGTGTATGCGCTCGCAAGAATACTATAAGCTCAAATGACCTCATTATCTGGTAAACCCAGGGTTTTAAATGTGGATGTCAACAAACATAATCCTTAACACTTGCTATTGATCGATACAGGTGAGTGAGTTAGAAATGGCCAATGACGCCGGTTGTTTTTATCATCAGTTTATTTTATTTTTCTGGGGTGAGTTTTCTTATTTTAACACATATTCATCTATTACTTTATTTTGAACTGATGCACGATAGTGTATGCACGGATATTAACTTAGGCTTGCGTACATTATGTTAGATAATTGGGTTGGGCATCAGTGTTGTGCACTGTTGTCTCGAGCTTCGGCTCTCGAAAACAGTGCACAACTGATGCCCAGACCATTATCATAACCTAATGCACTTAGCTATGGGGGCTGGTCAATTATCCTTACATAGACCGTATTCAATATCGCGTCAGTGGGGATCAGTATGTAATCATTCACCTACTTCTAATATGATTATTGAGGCGTTCAATAGAAATAGGTTTTAAGATTCGGTCATGAAAAAATATTCACAATTTATGAAAGCAACATTGTACACAAGAGGTTATACAAAAATGCATCGAACGTGCAAGACTTGTTTGCTTAAATCGAGCATAAACTTGAACGGAATGTCCTATAGCTGAAAGCCTTACACTTTCTATCAGGCTTTCTCATTAAGCTCGTAGACCACTTTTCAATTTGAAACCTAGACCTCCCTTAAAGAACGCCCATTCCTTAAAATTTCTTAAATTTGTCAGAGGACCTGGTGACATTTTGTTTATTTTGGTTTCTTCCTCATGTCTAAGACGTTCCAACCGCTATTATAGCCTAACTTCTATCGTTATTTCAAAACGTGTATGTTGGAATTTGTAACTAATAATTCAAAATTAATAAGTCTCACCCCCCACCCCCCGACAAAGGTACATTTTTCGGGAAAAGTTAGGCTCTTTCACCGTTACAAAAATGGTAAATGTACACTGCAATAGTTACAATTAAATGTGCAACAACAAAAAATCACACAAGTTCGTCCATTTGAGTGCAACAAAGTCGTAACTGACCTTTTTGGCGAAATTTAGTTTTATATAATATGAAAACGTAGTTTCATTACGCTTAATTTGAAATAACATTTCAGGTGATCAGTCTCAATTTATGCATAGTAATTAAGCTAAGAGCCATTTAGGTGTAGTTCCGACTTTGTTGCCCTCAAAATTGAATTGCTGTTGAGTGTAACGGGTAAATAAGACTTTGTTGCACGACACGGGAAAACTAGTAAGTAGATACGACATTTTTCATTAATTTCCTTTAAAGCGTGATTTTAAAAATGTGTAAATGATAAAAAATCCCAGATATTTTGTGAAAGAGCAATATTTCATTTTTCAAAATTTAATGCTATTTTATGCTAAATTTCGTCACCAAAAACCGTTAAAACATCAACAAATTATTACGACCTTTTCCACTCAATTTTTACGTTCGTACTCATTTACAAAAGTAAATGAATACGCCTAATTTGACAATTTTCAAGTATAAGGCTCATTTATTGCAGAGTATTAGGCCTAATTAGGTCTAATTAGGTGTAGATACGACTTTGTTTCAACTCACAATTGAATTTCCCGTGTCGTGCAACAAAGTCGTAATGGTACATACGACTTTGTTGCACGACACGGAAATCATGTGTATAGTTACGCCATCTTAATTAGCCAATTACTTAATTAGTCGACCTAAGTGGGAATGAAATATTTTAATAAGATTTAAAAAAATACTATGTTTATCGTGTGTAAGAATTATTTTCATTTGAAAAGTCACAAAAAATAAAACACAAAAATGCTTCTCCTGTAAAAATCATGAAAATGTCGATACGAACTTTGTTGCACTCACATGACGAGGTACTCTTCTCCCTGACATGCTTCAGTTATTAATTTGATGACGAATAAAAATGTTATGCGAATTTGATGCGAAATTGACGATGTAATGGAAAGACAGGACTGTAGTTATAATTTATACCAAAACTCAAATGTTCTGTGAGTGTGATATTCCGTGCCGTACTAGGCGTGCTTGATGTAACTTCTCTATGTAATAACCGTATTCCTATGACGTCAGCCACAACATGTTGGTGTGGACAGATCTTCAGGTTCGCTAGTTCAAATAGTCTTTTTTGTTGGCTTTTTATGGCGATTTTTGCTACTTTGTTGCATTTTTTCTTAAGTAGCTGTCACAGAAACAATAAAATCAATGTTGGCATTTGTTTTAAATTGCGTATCAGCGGCCATCTTGGATTTCAATGGCCACCATTTTGAACCTATATATTATAATCTTGGCTTTTAAGGCCATAGAAAATGTAAATTCAAATCTGAACTATGTTGGATGAATGTCGACTCAAGTCAACACATTAGATCATGTTGCTGTGGCGGGCCCATCTTGAAATTCAAAATGGCCGCAAGGGAAGTTGTTTTTTTTTGTTATACGGAACGTCTGTGAAACTAGTAGAGACATTTATGTATGGCGTCCTATACCCACGTTTTCAAAGTTCATGAAATCCATTAAGAACATTATAACAATTATGAGCACTTGGTTGTGGAACCATCTTGAATTCAAAATGGCCGCCAAGGGGAAGCCGTTTTTTTTTTGCCCACATTCCGGTCTCTAATACTATATAGTAAAATCATGATTCTAGTGTCTATAACCCAAGGCTATACCCATGTTTCCGGGTCCAAGAATCAATAACATTGTAACAACAACGGATCCATTGGACATGCAGCCATCTTGAATTTTGCCAATGGCTGACCAAGTAAATAGTTTTGCCTATAAAATGTATGTGAAGCACTAGTAGTGAACTATCTACAGGTCCCCCTGCAAAATATACAAATTTACAAGTTAAGAAGTCTGAAATTATGTCTTTTAAATGACATAATCTTACACTGACCTCTCCGTTAACAGGCATCTCAATTGAATTCAAAATGGCGGCCGGTATGGCTTATTCAAAGCTCTTAAAAATCTAGAAATTTACCACCAAAAGCTAGAATTATCTCTCTATATTTAGTTTACATCCATAATTATTGATAAAAAAGTAATTTAAGTAAGTGGACCTTAGCTTCAACCGGTGGTCTATATTGGAGTTAATATCTGAGGTTTTTGCTTTGTAATTATGCTTAAAATTCAGATGGCAGCCACAATGGCCACCTTCAAAGACTCAAAAATATATCCAATTTCATACCTTCTGTGATATATTATTTAGCATATGCCAGAAATTTACGGTAAGAGTGTAAAAAGTTGATATATGTCTTACTAATTACAATATTCAGGCATGTTTATTTGGTTAAATATGCGTGAGATAATCCCATACATTACTAATATAATGTTACTTAACGTTTAAATGGCCTGAAAGATACCCATATTGGCTTCCATATTGAATTTATGCAAGTAACAAAAGAGAAACTCAGATCATGACTTTCTAAAACATTTCATTATAGTCCGAGTAGTTCAAAGACAATAGTCCGTATATCATTTTAATGTCATCAAATATAGTACAAATAATACTGTGGCAGACACATGGTATACATGGTATATATTTCAAATATCTTGAGGTGGCCATATTGACCTTTATTTGACTTTTAAACTGGTCCTAAAAAAGCTTTTTAATGTTCAAAACCATTTCATCTCCTACTTTTTAATAAACCAATCTATAGTAATTTGTGGACAAATAAGATTTGTATACGACAACCTATAAGTTCAAACATCCTGCCATTGCCGGTCATTTTGGCCGCCGTCTTGGATTTTAAGTATGTTATTAATAACACAAACAAATGGGTCCTCTTGATGGTCAAAGACATCTCACCACACTTTTAATTTACCTTGTTTGTAAATTCTTTGGATGATAGGGAATATTACAATAGTTTTAAAGGTTCGGAAGGTGGTCCATTAAAGAAAAGTGAGCCTGTGTGAAACAAAAATGACAGATATGAATTTCTTTAAGAGGAAAAGACAATATTTCTGTACTTCGTTGAACACTGCTGTAACTGTATGATGAATAAAACTAAATATAATACAAGTCACAGTTTTTTAGTTGTGTTGAAGGTGGTCATTTGGGTGGCTATCGTGAATTCTATGTTAGAAAACAAGCTGCCATAATAGGCGTTTCTAATACCTAAGGTCATACTATCTTATATTCATTCTTTTTCTTTTAATGATTTTGGATTGTATAATATTTACAGATATCAAACAATTTTCTAAGTTTTAAGGTTTTTTGCAGGGGCGGGGGAGGTCAAGTACAGTGTGAGTCAATAAAAAAACCCGACATTCATGAAAAATTTTTTCTTCAAGGTTAAACTTGTTTTTGCTTCAATGTTTGCTTGGGTTGTTTACAGAGATCAACAGGCTATCAGAAGATTTTATTTGGTGTCGTTCGGACTTTGGGTTCAAAACTATGTAATTTGCGGAGATACTTAAAATTCCTTTTGGCCGATTTTAGCCAACAATGCGGAGAGACTGACACCGACGTGACGTATACCATAACACAGTAAGCAAAGGTCAATTCAAACATTCAATTTTAGATGGTATCTATTTTTTCTTCTCGAACAAAAAATATCAGTTTGAATAAAATGGTCTAGTTGTTAACTAATTGATAAGTAAAAAATATCTTAAAAATAAAATTAGCTCATTGTTCAATCATAAAGAGTCATTTTGAAAATCACATCATTCAATGTCCTCGTTCATGGAACTCAGAGATTTTCTTTTACATCTCTAAGGTAATTATTTGCACAAATATGTATACTCGGATCTTCCATAAATTGCAAAGAAAAAGTAAGCTGAATTTTTCTGTAAAAATCGGAATTAAACTAAAATTCAATATCGCACTGCTGATTTTTTCAAGCGGAATACCAAACTTTCTATGGTTTCACCTGTTGCTCCCAAGTTTGCGTTGTAGTTAAAACCAGTGTACAGGTCTTGCTGATCCAAAGTAACCTGTGGTCTTACAAAACACACAGCTAGCTTAAATTTCATATTGGGAAATTGAACATTTTTTTACTACTTAGCATTTTCTTTTGTAATCTCCGGAATATTATTTTTATAATCTCATTACCTACCAAGCTACCACCTTCTTTGTTTTAACAATAATTTGAATGTTAATGTTTGTACAAGATGAAATCACTGCTGAAGACCATATGTTACTTTATGTAAGCTATGCATCTTTGTTTGGCTCAAAATCGGCCAAACAGGATTTTTAACTCTCTCAGCAAAAATAGGCGTAACTTCTTCCTCCAAAGTCCAAATTACACCAAATAAACATTTTCTGAAAGCCTGTTTATCCTTTTTTACAACCATAGCAATATTGAGCAAAACACAATTCTTAACTATTTTTATTATTTTTATTAGGAAAGGTTAGGGTTTTTTTTGACTCACACTGTATATTGGTTACCACTAATTGGAGCATGTTAACAAAAACAAAAAGACCAATGTGGATTGTAGGGTCAAAGGCATAGGCCAATCCCATCTCTAACAAAGAAGGGACAGACGCGACACCAACTTACTCAAATGAGCTTACGGCCAGTGAGCATTTGCTTAAGCTATGATTCTTACCTATAAGGTGGTATTTCTTACAATTGTCATCATACTTGTTCTATTAACTCTCTTTGTAGCAATAGCATTAGCATGTGGTCTGAACGATAACAAGACGTTCTACTCTTCCTCGTACAAAAGGAGATCTGGAGGACAGGATAATTGCAACCCAGCCCCGCTTTGGACCTTTTGCTCACTCTCTTCGCCACTCTAGGTTCATCGTAATTTGAGAGAGCAGTAAAATTTCACCAATTTCCAAAGGGTTGAGAGGTTCTTAAAGTGACATCGATTGTCTCAGTATTTTGTTTTTATTAGATTGTTCTACTTTTTCTTAGACTATAGATTAGATGACATGTGTACTACCTTAATGTTCATTACTCTCAAATCTATCATATTTTAGTGTTAGGCCAAAACAGAAACTCCTTTGTATTTGTAAAAAACGCTTTTACATGACCTTAATTGATAGGCACTGTTTGTATTGTATAGCACATTTCTGATGATATAACCAAAGACACAACAGGTACTAGTCAATTATAGAGATTTTTAAAAATCTGTGACGATGGCAATATGACCCCTTCTTGAATTGAGAGCATTGCTTAACGAAGCAAATGATCGATGGAGCTTTCTAATTGTCAAAAACCGATAGCTCAGATTATAATTACAATTTTATTATACATCTGGGTGAGTGATTACACATCATTTACAGAGGGCCATATTGACCAAACATCTTAAATGTGAAGCTTGTTTGAAAACAAACGAAATTACCAGATAATAGTTCATACCGGCAAGGCAGGTAACAGACATATCAAGGTACATTTATCACCGTTTGCAGGCAAACTGTGGTAAATAATGCACTGCTATAGCGGCCATTTGACATTAAGATGGCAGCAATACAAGTGATCCAATGTTGTTATCAAAATACTATTGAAATTCCTAGATCATGAAAACATGGATTTATAA
>JAMKCH010022616.1:0-20109 GCA_023653785.1 Ophioderma brevispina | reverse complement strand
GTCAACATTTTGGTGACTGAAGAAAGCTACTATTTTTCTCATTTACCCTGTGAAATCTTAGGGCTAAAGGATGTTTGGGTTGGAAGTTATGAACGAAAATATGCTCCATTTTGGTCGACCAATATTAATTTTACACAGTAGTCTATGGAGCTTACAAAATCATGTTTTTAGCTCACACATCAAAACGGATTGAAATATCTGCGCAAAACTTCACAGATGGGGTTTTGGGGCGAAGGCCATTCTATTAATACAAAAACTTTATATAGTTAAATCGGACCATCCCCCTTTAAACATTTTGCATACAACGGTTCAAGCGACATATAAAAACTTTGGGGAGGGGTCCGGCTGTCGGCGGAGATGAGGCTGTGGATCGGGAAATGCCCCTTTAAGTTTGGTATTCTAAAACGTTGACATAATATCTTGTCTCATTCTGAATCGACATGCTATAAAACAGAATACAGTTAACTCCTTTCTAAAATTTTGAAAAGTCTTGAAACCGATTCACGAATCTAAGTATAGACCAGTTAACAGCAATGTTTGTAAACATGTTAGGGCCTGGTATCTTGAACTAGGTCGGCCTGACTGTTACACACTGGGCAATTGTATCTGTTAGAGTTTTAATACTATGGGCCATAACGATTGGCAGGCATGGATTGGCAGTCAACAAAAGAAAGTGACGTAGGATGTTAACTGGCCTATAGGACAACATAACCGCATGATTGTTTTTAAAAATTCCGACTTATTTGTCAAAGCCCGTGCATAACTTGTTCACCCATCTTGTGCTTGCATGTAATGTAATGTAAAATTTTATAAAATGTAATTAATGTAACGTAATGTGTAACGTAATGCAATGCAGTGCAATACCACGCAATGTAATGCGATTCAATGCAATATAATTCAATACAATGCGTTGTAACATAATACAATGCGCAGAAATGAAAATGTAATGTTACGCAGTGCAGTGTAAAATAATGTAGTGCATAATGTGCATAATGTAAAGTAGTGCATAATGTAGACCCGAGTCTAAGGGAATGTCATCATGTCATGTTATGATGTATTAAGTAACCATGGTAACTGTCATTTATTTTACTGTAATTAGGTAATGCAATGTGACGTAAACACAACAGCTGTGTGTGTAACCCACCAATTACGCAGAACAACATACCATTCTATAACGGCCAGTGGCGTAATTAAAGGCATACCAAGAGATTTCCTGGTATGTGTATTTTGGATCATATACAATGAATTCATATAAAGTAGACACTCGTAGATTTCTTACATGGTATTTGGCAAAAGAAATGCCTTAAAAGTACAAACAAGGGCGATTTTAAATTACTTTTGTTTGAATATAAAACATATAGGCTGAATTTTGTATTGGATGAAATACTTAATTAGAAATTTCGCTATTTTTGTACCAAAGGTAACATGGGGATATGTTTGAAGGTTTTTAAAAGGACATCTGATATTTTAAATCTCTCGGTGAACCTTTGATTGGGGAGCAAGGGACTTGAGCTCCTTAATTAATTGCTCCGGGCCTTTGCACCAATGCACTCAAATGAGATATGATCGAAAATAAAGAGAAAAACAACAAAACAAACCATGACGTCATTCCCATACGACAACAGTTACAGACTCTCGTCTTTGCTTTATGAAAGTTCTTAAAACTAATCAGCAAAATATTTTACTATCATGTTGTTTGATATAAATTAATAAAAAATTCATGTGTTGTTTTACTAGCATGGTAGTTTTCTTTTTGTTTGTTTGTTTTTTTTTTATTTAGTTGATTTATGTTTTCAACACATTGTTTACTCTTATGAAACAATGTTTGTCTCTTTTATTAGATTTTTGTTGAAAGTTAAACCTATTTCACAAGATTCAAGAATTGAATCACTATACTGGTTGAGTTCTATGCTGCTGAGTTTTCTGTAAAACGCACGAATAAACACAAAATTTCTACAATGCCCTGTTTGAATTTGTTAGTATTACTAATATATCGTCGGGTGTATTACGTGACGGATGTTAAACAAAATACGAATTTTTGTTTTCGAGAAAATCGCATTTGAAAAATCGCGAACTCCAAAGAGTCGGTAAACATCCCCATATCCCGGCCCCATTTACGATTCAAACGATCCTGATTACGAAACGAAATGAACAATTGACAATTTATTTTAGCTAATATTCATGAATTCTTACTTTATAAACTTGCTGTAATACATTTGAAAAGTTGCTCATCTTATCCGATCACACAAATTTACACGCAAATTGCCGCTTAGGTTCATGACATAGTGCGGATGTTGAATTTTCTCTATTACCGACCAAAGCGTTATTCAGGCATCCGTCATATCCAACAAGGCACCACCGCTTTGAGCTGTAAATATAATATAAATTCCTAGTAATGAATTACATATTTCTTGCTTTGTTCAGTTATCAATTTAAGATGAGAATATTTACAAAAGTATTTAGAAGCCCTGGTGGGGAAATCCACGTATACACTTCTATGCCAGAAGGGTTCAACATCCGTCACTATGTAATACCCAAAGTCTCTGTTATCTAAAATACGTCAATTTTTCCCATTTCTAATCAGGATTATAAATTTCTATTTAAGATATTACTTAATTCAGTACTTGGCAAGATTCGAACCCAGTGGCATATTTGAAGACTTTGAATTTTAATACAATTTCCCTTAAATGATAACAATTCAACATTCGTTTCACTATGTTAATCGCTGTCAGAATTTCTTAGGGCAGGCCCCACTGACCTCTATAGATGGATAGCGGGCTCGCACGTAATTGATAGTCGTCGATTGATAGCAACCGGACCTTCCCCAGCGGAATTTTGTAGAGAGAAGGCAGAACATGAGAGGTCACCGTACTGATTCATGGCGAATTCAATGCAACTTGTGAATATTTCTTGTATTTGAAAGAAAAATCTAATATTTTATTAAAAATTGTGTGGTAGTAGCATCGGCAAATTATGCCACAGTCATAATTACGCTAATTGGCGCGACACAGACATCCTAAAGGCTGGGATTAACTTTACTGTGTAGCATATTGGAGTGCACTTTGTGCAGTTAATACCAATATTATTGATGAAGGTTGAAACAATAAATTTTGCCAAAAACATTATGTTATGTGAAAAAAAATTGGTTGTTCTAATTTTGTGTGAATATTTTACAGGAAAATTTTCAGTTCCCCCCTCCACTCGCCCACCCCTTCCCGCCTCCCCTCCCCTCTAACCAGTCCCCCCTCCCCTCCCCCGGCCCTCCCCTCCCCCCTTCATTTACTACTCCTCCCGTCCTCTCCTCCGTCCTCCTTCATTTTCACTGCCCCCATCCCTCCCTCTCCTTCCCTCTCCTTCCCTCTTCCCCTCCCCTTCCACTTCCCCCTCCCCTCCCCTTCACTTCCCTCCTGTTCCTTCTCTTGCCTTTCCTTCTTCCCTTCTTCCCTCTCCCTTCTTCCCTTCCCTTCTTTGTTATTTTTATTTCATTCATTTATTCATAATCATTACCGTATTCATAAGGTAAGTTGGCATTTGTCGTTCATCATTCATTAATTCTTTTTCCTTGCATCATGTGAAATCGTTATTTAATTCAAATATATATGCAATTATCTTATGTTAGAACATACTCTGCTATTTATTTCACTTGTATTTATTTATTATTTCACATTTCCTCAGTTTGTTCATTGTTTTTTCGGCAAGTCTCCTGATTTCAGTTATTTCTGCAGGTGATTCTTTGCATATTCATGCACGCATTGAGTTCCCCATCTCCTACTCATTCCCCTCACCTCCCCTTCACTTTCCTCAGGCTACACAGCGCCATTCCCCCTCCCCAATCCCCTCCCCAATTCCATTCCTCCCCTCATCGTTCCACAATTCCCTTCCCTCCCCACTCCCTTCCCCTTCCTTCATCTCCTCTCTCCTGTCCCTCCCTCCCCCCAGACCCACCCCACCCCATCCCTCCCTCTCCCTCACCTCTCCTCCCCTGCCCCTCCTCTCCCTCTTCCCCCTCCATTCCCACTCCCATCCTCCCCTCTCTCCCATTCCCCCTCCATTACCCTCCCCATCACACTCCCCCCTTCCCCTCCCCAATTCCCTTTCCCTCCCCATTCCCTACCTCCTTCTCTCTCTCATCCCTGACTTCCCCCCTCCCAATTCCCTCCCTCCCTCGCTCCATCCCAAGCTTCCCCTCCTCTCCCCATTCCCCCTCCCCATTCACATTCCCCTCCCTCCCTCCCTCTCCCCCCCTTCTCTTCCCTCCCCCTCCCAATCCCCAATCCCATTCCCCTCCCAACCTCAATCCTTCTTTTTTTCTTATTTTTTTATTTATTCAGGAATAATCAAGGCAAGTTGGGATTTATTAGTTCATCCATTCATCATTCATTTTTTCATTCATTCATTCATTCTTCATCATTTCTATATTTATTATACAAATATGCAATTTATATTCTGTTATAAAATGCTTGCTATTTATTGCTGCATTTATTATTTATTATTTCACATTTCCTCAGTTTATTTTCATTATTTTTTTCGAAAATTTCTTTATTTGTTACTGGATATGGTTGTTTGGAAAATAACAAAATTCCTGGTGTACATTTAAAACAAGTTGGCTTGATTCAATTTTACCCTGTACAATTTACCCCTTATTTACAAAGTTTCCCCACCATGTTCCCAGAGGGGGACCCAAAAAAATTCTGATTCATCTTCCTTCACACTATAGGAAAACATCTTCAAACCTTCTTCCCCAAACTGTAACATGGATTCTGATTTATAACCCTACTAGTAGTTGGAATGGCTTGATAGTGGCGAGTGATGAGTGCGGAGTAATTGTCTTCAAGTTTACTATCAAATGCCATTTACTTGATGTTGAAAACATAGAAGTCTTCCATGTCAATCATGAAATTCCATGAACTTTCTAATATAACTAGGGTGAATGTTCAGATTTAAATCATTTTTCAGATGTAATGCAAGAAAATAGTTCACCCAAGATATTTACGGTGCCAGGCCCAGTGGGTTATAACCATACATAATACAAGGGGCTCTTATATCCAGAAATTAAACCGTTTGCATTACATCATTCAAAAATTACCTTTAAAAATCACTATGATCATCCCAGGTTGAATTGCTTGGTACCCTCCAAATGCATGCGGTCCTGGAAATAGGTATGGCCAATGTAAATGTCAAAGTAATAAAACACACGATTGGCTTTCCAGTAGAAATTAATATGCTGGAAATTTAAATGGATCGAAATCTTCACGGAAACAGTCCGAACTGCCATTCTGCCGTATCAAAACACATAGACCCTTAGGATATCATGATGAGGGGAGCCATTTTTTTTTGCAAAAGCTTAGTGTTCAACATTGATATGATTTTGCATGTTACGTCGTGACGACAGAAAACCAAAGCATATTTGTATCACTAAAGAAAAGTTGAAAAATTATTGATCGCGATGTTATTAATTAGGGGCGAAGCATTAATTTCTATCGGGGTGAAAATCTTCTCGCACATTGTGCGCTAAAATAAAGTATGGTTGTTTTGACTTAAAAAAGGACCAACTGGTTTATGTAGAACCAAAAGTTTGGGTTTAATACATTTTAGAATTTTTTTATGAGACCTTTTCCCTAACCGTGTATTTTACCAGCATTCATTTTACCGATACGCGGAAATGAATTCCGAAACCTATTTTAGGTTATTTACACATCAACAGCATTTGAATTCATGAAAAAGTAATTGAAAATTTTTTTAACCAATCATTTGCATTTAATAGTTAGTCTTAAGCTTACATGCATGGGTTATCACCATATCCATATAGCGGAAAAATAGTCCTTACTCTTTGATTCACCGACTACGGCGGTGCGGAAAGTATGAGCATGCATATTAAACTCACCAGCCTCGTGATGTAGCACCGTGGGAAAGTTTGGTGCCTCGTCAGAGCCCATAGAGTTGTGTGTAAAAACAACCGATAGAAATGTTCAATTTTCAAAGGGTTCTATAGGTGCAGACCACAATTTGAGCAGATGTTCTCATACGAGAACAAAATTCTGACACTATGATATATCCAAAAATATCCATAGAATCCCTTCGTTTTTTGGAGATATGAGATAATTTTCATGTACACACAATTTTCTCTATGGGCGACTGATAACGTTAGTCTCTCACGCAGTAGAAGTACCAATTAAGGATAATATTCTTTCCCCGTCTGTGACAAAGACTACACCAGGGTAAATTACTTTCCGCACCGAACCGAACGTCCCGTTAGGGGGGGTGGTGCAAAAGGGAGGTCCAAGTGGTGCGAGGCCAATTTTCTAGCAAACGAATGCGGTAATCGTTTTTCATCAAAAGTGACGCAATTAAGTTTAGACGATTTACACAAACTGGCCAAAAATAATGTTTGCGTCAAAATAGGACGCACACAAAAATCCCTGGGTCCACATGAACCCCCCCCAATATGCACTTAAAGGGACACAAATGGCATTAAAAAAGGATTCAGACATAAGAAAGGGACACCTTTTGCAGCAAGAAATTCACTCACCAAATTTGAATACAATTTGGATTGTTACATTCTGTAAAAAAAAGAAAACAGCAAAAACGTTGTGGGAGTGCGTGGCAATACATGGGGCCCATGGGGAAAATCAATGTGTTGACCATCCCTGCCAGAATTTACAGTGTATCTGCAGTTTTTGTGACACAATTCAAAACCGGTGTAAAAGGAAACAGATGTGTTTCCCCATGAGAGAGAGTGTCCTAGCTTACATAGCAACATGTACGGAATAAACCGTGACCCTTGTAGACGAGGGCCATTGGGTAACAGTGCTGAACTAATGATGCGTACATCACTAAATGGAGAACCACATAGACAGATGGGTGGTAGGGACACTCAGTCACACGAACCCTGTAGTATGATGACACCAGGGAATTGGACATTGTACTTCAGGCATGTAATAAGATATTTATCTAACAAGTGAAAGTGGATTAGCCGTCCTTCTTCTTCAGCGTATCCACAAGTCATTGGTAATGGGTTGTGGTGGTGTCAGGAGTATTCAAATTAGTTAAAATGCATAAGGCGGCCCGTGTATCCATGATAGGGACGATCCTGACATGGCCGGGAGTAGCACATAGCAATGGTCTGTGAGATCCTGAGTGCTGACTGCATGCTTTTCAAGTTTGATAAAATGCTGGAAGTAATGGCGGCATATGGCGAGAATGAAGCTTACAAGGAGAAGTAATATTAGTTACTTCTACGTTTATAACACCCAATTGTTTTCAAATTTGTGAAGGATTTTCAGTAAGGGTCAATATTTTTTTTTTTATGCCAGTATTGTATTACTTTAAGTGTTAAAAAAAAATGTGTATTTTTTGTAAATTAATTAATATGAGAATGAGAAGGTTGCCAATTCATTCTTTGAACAAAAGGTAAACATTATGCAATGATAATTGATTTCCGACAGGCAAAAAATATTTAAGAGTCATCACGGAGCCTCAAATTGTCAATGGTCAGATTTCTTTCAAATTGGATTTTAAATGGTCGTAATGTGCAGTACAACAGGAAATACACATTTAATTATGGATTCACACCAGTAAATAACTTGAGAAACAGGTAGTCCAGCCCACTGCAAAAGGCGGTTTTCTTTGGTGACCCTCGCCTAAGATTACCTAAAACTGAGAGGAAATTGCGAGACTGGGTTGCCAAATCAGGTTGCCTATCAATATCAAGTATAAAATCTGTAGGAATATTCAAAAAAGGTGGTATTGATATGTTATTTTGATCCGACAAACCAATTTTAAAACCGTATTCTTACAGGGAACACATGATGAAAAAGTGCTCTGACCCCCACCCATCAGGGTCCACGGGCATGCGAGTCTTCACGGTCCAGTCTCTCGAAAATTTTGGGGATAACTACCTAATTTCATGATTGATTGGGGAGGAGATATGAGCGACTTTCCAGCAGAAATTTAGCTTTAAGGTCTGAGACATGTCCATTTGAGGGGAAAATGACGTTTTCATCTCGGCCATTTTGTAGAGAACGAATGGGACCATGATTTAGTGGTGTGAAACCTTATGGCTTTACGTAATCAGCTCAAGGTATTTATGCAGGGGGAGGGGCCCTATCATATTATCCCTGTAATTATCTCCAAAAGTGAACACAAAATACATAATATTTATTTTACATTACTATTCAACAGCATCAAGAATTTGGGCCCATTTAGAAAATAATCTGTGCCTACCAGTATTTGACCACGGACGATCTGAAACCATTTTAGGTTTACGTGTTAAAGTAATTGTCCTAGAAAACTATACGTTTTTAATCCAATTAGGACAAGATGAAAAAGGTCTATAACACCTTTAATAGCCTATGTGAAACTGTTTACAAATTTTTACGCCTCTTAAAATTTCACTTTCCAACTCAAAAGGACTCAGGATGGCTTAGTTGGATCATCGAGATTTTGAATCATCAGGTCAATGCTGGTCGAAACCATCACAAATTGTTCAGACTCTCGTGCAAGATCATATACAGATGCTTATGGATCTACCGATGACTCCTCCCTGGGTCCCGGATAGATTAATTTTAAATAAATAAACATTACTTTTGAAGCGGCGGCTTTTTAAATTGTTAAAAAAAACACACACCACATCACACAAACACACCAAAAAACAAATATATTTTTTGTTTTTAGAAATTAAAAAAAAGGAAACTATTATATAAAAATAACACAACAAACCACACAAAGAACCCAAAACAAACACAACACAAACAAACAATTACAAACGTGCTCTCTCAAGTAAACGAGTGAATTTCACTCCGCAAAAGAGTGAAACTCTTGTACCCCACTCCAAAATGATGGCTTGTACCTTAAAAGAGTGAATGTCCACTGCAAAATCGTAATCTTACTCCAAAAAGAAGAGGATTTCAACTCGTTTGAGGACTTTCAACGAAGGACAACACTTTGAGGGTTGAAACGAAGGACAGTAGCACGAAAATGAGTTGGAAATCCACTCTTGTTGGGGGGAGTGAGTTTCACTGTTTCAGTGTATTCCGCTCTTTTTTTTTTAATTACAACCACTCATTTTGGGATGTGGTTTACAATAGTTTCACTCTTTTTGGGAGTGAAATTTTCACTCGTTTACATTTAGAGAATGATTAAGGCACAAATCCAAATGGATATGTGTTTTATTTACATCGTTTCAATTCTATTTGACGTTTTTAAACAATCAGACCCTACCGATTTTTTTTTAATGTAACTCTAAAAATTATAAGTTGCATCTGCAGTGAAATTATTCTTGATATCGTCTGCGTACACCGATATCTTCAGTATATAGTACTCAATAGGCTGTTGACTTTATTCAGGGATCAATATTCAAATCTCATCCGATCCGACTTCGTAGAGTGACGTACGTTTTTATTTCTCCACTGAACAACGGAAGACATACTACCGATGGTTCTGTAAACCTAACAATTCGAAAGTAACAACTGAACTCTGGATTGCTATTTATAACCTTTAACCATATTTTCTGTGCCCAGGTCTCAAATTCTACCGGGATGTCAAAATAGTTTTACCTATATATTTTTCTCATTAACTCTGTAATGTGGCAATCGTAGGACAAATGTTTGGTTGGTTCTTTAGACTTCAAATTCAAAGTAACAATTTTTCAATCCAGAATTAGATCACCTTTTTTCGCAATTGTAAAGTGGCTTGAAAATGATTTACAATAATTCTATGTGATACAAACTATAAAGGGATTAGCATAGCCGGATTTGCCCTAGTCGCGAAACATTGAAAAAATCATCAAATCATATTTTTAATATTTTTGTACTGGCATGGATGTGCGACATAACCTGCAAGTGGTTACTTTGAAATCAGTGTATTAAAGCCAGCAGTCCTTTTTATCCGATTCTGTACTTCTATACGTGCGTACAAATTCCGACTGAGATCAAAAAAGGCCCTTTCCCGGTGAAAATCACAGATTTTCAGCGGGATATAGTGCACCATGATCAATATAAGTTTGATCACAAAGACAAACATTGGACTTTGTTTATTCTGTACTGGTGTAACCAAAATCAGTCTGTTTAGTGCGGATTTTGAGACGCCATCGTCTGTATGTCTATTTGCAAGAGACCGTATGACAATGCCTCCAATCTTCATTTTTTTCATATTTGGTGTTTTTCTACAAATTAAAGCAGTTTTGGAAGTGTACAACTTATCCCTGATTTATAAGTTAAACATGATTTCCACATTTTTTTTTAAATGTTTTTATTTTCTCGCATAATCGCTGCTACTCCCTTCACACTTATCCTTATTTATAAGTTAAAACATGGCTTTCCACATTTTTTTTCGATTCTTTAAATTCGGGTTTCTTTGTTGAACACCGTGCGTAACCACTCTTCGTTCATATTGTATGTCGAAAGTACTTCTATATTTAATGTGTAAATGTAATACATGTATCAGTGCAATGCCAGAAGTGTAATGTAATGTAATACAATGTAATGCAATGTAATGCAATGCCACACAGTGTAATGTAACGTAATGTAATGCAATGCAATGTAGTGTTGTGCAATACAATGCAATGCCACACAGTGTAATGTAACGTAATGTAATGCAATGCAATGTAGTGTTGTGCAATACAATGCAATGTAATGCAATGCCACACAGTGTAATGTAACGTAATGCAATGCAATGTAGTGTTGTGCAATACAATGCAATGCAGTGCAATGAAATGAAATTCAATGTAATGCAATGCGTTATAATATACTAGTAATGCAATTTGGTGAAATGCAATGTAATGCAATGTAACAAAGTGCAATGTAAAATAATTTACAGTAGACCAAGGGGATGTCATATTATGATGTATTAATAAAGTGTCATGTACTTGTTTGTAGTGTACTTTACTTGTAACATAATGCTCCCAAGTGAGATGATGAAAGCGAAAGAGAATAAAACAAAACAAAACAGAAGGTCGTGCTCATGCGGCTATGAAATGTTCTTATACTCATATGTTGGTTTTACAGAAATAAAATTAATATACTTGTGATCATTTTCTTTATCTTTCTTTGTTAAGTTGTTTTATGTTTTGGACACATTGTTTACTCTTATTCCCCCTATATTTGTCTATTTTTTCGAAGTTTGTTGAAAGTTAGACCTTTGCCGCCGAGGTTTCCTCTAAAACGCAATATGTGTACAACGCCATGTTTCATGGATTTGTTAGTGTTATTAGATTGCTAGCTTTAACACCGTCGCGACTAAATTGTTACACCCTTTTATGGTACAGGTGGGGATCGATGTTCAGAAATCTATTAATTTGTCTCAATCCAAAATTTTATACATACAATTGTTGTTGTGATTGAATACTAATAAACATCTTTTTGCGGTTTTTTTTAGGGAAATTCCCTTCTCTCCTTGGAGTAGTTGATATGCATGGATATGCATGTTTTACTTTAAATACAACGTTTTATTTTGGTTTCGTATCTATTCATTTGTAAATAGGAATCGAAGAGCAAGGCATCTGTTCATAGGGTCATTTCTTAACACGCTATTATTTTCGGATAAAAGCACAATATAAAGCAAAGCCTTATTTGAAAGTCTCCACAGAGAATATTTAAGTAACAGAAAATCGCAAAAAAGGTATGTTTTAGATTAAATGAAAAAAAAGACAAAGCGAAAAGTGTTTTCCCCTTTATTTGAAAAAAAAGCTACGCGAATGCGGAATTTCTTTTGCGCCAAAATGCGAATATAAAACAAATCTTTTCGGGGCTTTATACATATTTCAAATGAAGTCATATTTAACTGACGATGTTCGCATTTTGTTACACTGCAAAATCAGTGATTAGGATTTAAACACTCATTTGCACAACGTCTCTAAACACTTTGTCTAAACATGTTTAATATATAAACATCTTGTAGCTAAACATGTTTAAAGTTTAAACATGCTATGGTATTTGACACCAAGTGTTTAGGCATTTGGTGCAAAGTGTTTACAAATTTGAGATGTTTAATACCTAAACACTCCTTTGCACCACGTTTCTAAACACTTTTTTACAATGTAGAGAAATATAATTACCTTTTTGGTTTTACTTAATATGTGAGTAGGAGGTAGGAAGGCCGTCTGGAATTCCGTTGGGGGGGGGGGCTGTAATCGCATGGGACCTAACCTCATTTGATCCCTTTCTAGACAGATTTTAAGGGTCATACGGCAACAACATACGTGCAATGAAAATCGAAATTAATAATTGAATTTCCAAATTAGGGACCAAACAATATTTTCGATGCACGGAAAATGATTTGTCATTTTTGTCAAGTTACGGCGGCTTGCCAATTATGAAATACTTTAAAACTAATTTAGTTCTTATTTGTTGTTTATTCTTTCTGTGTTTTATTATTAACACTTATCAACAAATCATCAGACTCACAAGAGAATCACAAGAAATTACAGAGACATCAGTACAAAAAGGAAAAAAATATAGCAGCCCTAAAATGAAGAGAAATAAACAATTGTTTAAAATCACGAACAAATCACTCACAAAATCAAATCTCCACTTTTTGTAATGTAAGCTAAGTTTACCCCTGGCCTTAGCAATTTCAAATTCAGTTTGTCTTTGTAATTTTAAGAAAGCTTTCAGGCCGTCGTAATTTGGATATTGCTTTTGGAATTTACATCTATAAATATCCTTCAGAGAAGTTTTTCCAAACCCAATTTCAGTTGATTTCAATCGTGCGTTTTGGCTTTATGAACAACTATACTTGTATCACAATGTCCCAATGTTGTAATTTCTTCCTGATAAGGGACGAATCTCTAGCAGAGACGAACGAATTTGCATGCGTGACCGACTCCTAAATTTTATATTATTTTTTTGTATCATGTAAAAATTAATTATATAAATTATGTGTGGAAAACTTGAAAATATTAATATAAAACTTGTGTTGTGCAATAAGCATGACTTATCTGGTTGACCTAGTTCTAATCGGACTAGAGTGTGAGAACTTCCTGAGTAAAAACATGTTAGAAGATGTTCGCAATCAGAGAACAATATGAGCACAGTGTCTTATCTTCATCATTCTAAGAACTGTACAGAGGTTCTTTGTTGACAGAGGAAGTAAGATTGCACACCAGTTGATGAACAATAGACTTTGTGTATTTTTTATGTCAAAACACATCAGGTGCAGGATGTGGATTTCCTCCGAACATGTTTCAGCGAACTAAGATGATTGCGACATTTTCAACTTATCTTCGCATGTTTTATTGCGTCCTGGGGAGATTTGCTAAGAACAAATTCTGTTGCAAGTAATTTCTCCTTGCCAGTTGACAAAAGATTTCACCCAGTGTAAACTTCTCAAACAGAAGAGGGAGAACTTGCATAACATTTGATTTATAATTCTGGAAAGTCACCAGAATTATCAGAGCTGCTTAAATTTGGTGCCTTTGGAAAAACAAAGGTTAACATTAAAATACCAGCAGGATTTTGTCTTTGCCACTAGCGACTCTAAAATGAGTTCACCTTTAACGCACTGGGTGCCTGTGGACTATTGTTATACCAAGTTGCAGATATACTTCCAGTTTCTCCAAGTCTACAAGTTTATAAATTAATCGGCCGGTGTGACAAGAGATATAGTCCTCCGGGCTCATAGTCCGGCAACAATGGTGAAGAATAGGGCAATCGATTCAGTTGACTCTTCACGCAACATTAGTTTCGATAACGCGAAACTACTGAACTGGGCCATCAAGAATTGTGTCTCCAAGATTTATGTGGACCTATTAACTCTGATTCTACAAACCCTGGTGCGCGCGAACACCACAATAACTTTGAACTTTAATGATTATGTGCATGATGTGTGGTTCAACTGTAAATTATACAGGTGAGTAAAAAAAAATTGACCTGATAGGTCGCTCATTTTATGAACTTTTCAGTAACATTAGCTAACATATGTGGTGTCATCTGAAAGCTTAGTTCATTAAGCTTTATTTGCTGCAACGATCATTCACATCGGTTAGTTATAGATCGAGTTACAGTCGTTTGAATAAGTTCGGTTTTCTGCTCTGTCCACGGAGTCACATTACAATGAACGGCCGTTCAGTGAAGGAATAATGTCCCTAGAAGAAAAAAATCGGGCCATTTATTGACTGCAGGCTAAATGCGACGCCTATTTTAACCCCACAAATTCAGCGTCATTATTTACCATCGATGCCCCCTCTTACGATTCTACTCTACGTCCTCATCCTCGTGCACAATCATTGAAAATACAATAACTTAATACCTTATCAGGTTTTGGAAGAGTTGAAAGAATCATACCACATATGAAGGAACAACCTCAGTGACAACCTCTTGATTTAAAGTATCGTGTATATTTGTAGACCCACAAAATACACCCATCTTGAAAAAGGTGCTTCATAAATCTTACTAATATCACTGGCTTTAGCACCATTAAAATACCACTTTATTTGAAACACAAACCTAGACATACCCTTATAATCATTTTGGGGGCGTCTTGCTTATGTGGGCAACGTGCATTCATGGGAATCCTTGGTGGGGGAAAAGCGGAAAAGCGGATTCAAAAGACCGATAGCTCACAGCCTATACTTAACCGAATTGAATTATCTTTGGCAGCAAATTAAAAGCTTTCCGATGATATCACATTTTAGATATCTTTTATTAAAAACTCAAAATGGCGGACACACTCCGGGTCAAGTTTTTTTTTGACTCACCCTGTAGGTAAGAATCCAGAGTGAATCAAACGACACAGCCAGCCAAGTATGCTAAATGTGTTCGAAAAAATATGTGGGCATTTTGGATACAGCTGGCAACCAGGCAGATCACTGCTGCATATGGGCTAGTTTTCTCATAAGAAGTTGTTGCCCAAAATACAAATTAGTTTGTTGCCTTTTTGGCCAAAAAAGATGATTTTTTTGCCAAAAATCTGATTTGTTGAGATTTTGAATGTTTTGATATCTTCAAACAAAGCTTACAGCAAATTAACCACTTTTAGTAATTTGGACTATATTTACGGTCTTAAATAACACATTAAAGATAATTAAAATCAATAAAAAAGCATTCAAGAGCATTTAAAGGTCATTTTCTCCTCATATATGTTTATTTGAACATTTTTTTTTTTTTTTTTTTTTTTGAACTTATGAGCACATAAACATGTTTAAAAGTAAGCACAAAAGCGTCAAAACACATTAACACAGTTCTGTTTTGACCTAAGTGTGAATGCTTTTACTTTTAAGTTTATAAATACAGTATTGATAACTTTAAAGGGTCCATCTAGGATAATGTTTAAGCAATATTGCTAAATCCTCGGTCAACTTCCCATCGTGATTTGGGTCCGAAAATTGGATTTTCGGAGTTGCACGGTATTTGTTTTATGGGGCTTTAATTAGAGTCATAATTAAACACATTCATGTAGTAAAAAACAAAGAAAATAAAAAACAATCCGAGCATTTACGTGTCATTTCTCACATAATGGTATATTTTGAACTAATGATTTAGAAACATGTTAAAAAAAACCACAAAAATCATGAAACATGTTTAAAACAGACTTTTTGACTGACCTAAAATACAATGTTCTCACTTTTTATGGAGAAATAAATCTGTGTTACCTTTAAGGCGGGGGCAGTCTAGGGTCTGTTAAAATAATTGTTTTAATCAACCAGAAATAATTAAAAATGTGATTTTGGGGACAATGAAATTTGATTTGCTAATTTCCCTGGAAATGTACTTGATACCTTCAACACAGCTTTAGTTTAAAAATCATTTTGAAACAATTTGCACGACAACACTTGGGTCATAATACAAATCAATTGTAGACAAACCAAAGAAAATTAAAGTATTATGGTCTTTTAAGACTTCTGCCTCAAATATGTAATTTTAAAAAATCAGCTGACTTAATGACAGGAACATCAAGACCTTACGAAGATGTATCATATAACAATTTTACTCTTTACTTTTTTATATAATTATAAAATAGCACATCTTAACACAGCCTAGTATAATATACAGATTACTTAATTTCAAGAGTTCAGTAAAGTATTGCTTAACTTGTTTTGTAAATCTTGGCCAAAGAATTAATTTACTGATTTCACTACAAATGAAAACACATTATTTGTATTGTATCATGCTTTACATGATAACTTACTTTGTTCAACACATATGGCAATAATAGTGACAATTAAGTCTGGTAAGATTTATCATATTTATATGCATTGTATAAAACTATTGTTACTGTAAAACTATCCTCATCTTTTGTCTCACGACGGACGCGTCAAGAGGGGGGGGGGAGTCCCACACGTAGAGACATTCGCCTCTCAGGGACTTTGACAAGGAAGCTGGCCAAACATCACATTCACCGTTGATATTATGGCAAGCCATAAACGCATACGTATTGCCGCAACGCGTTGCGACATTTCGGCAACGCGTTGTCGAGAAAGAAGCAACGCGTTTGGAGGCGTCGGCCAATTAGAATGACGACTTTCTGTGACGTATATTTCAAAAATTAGACCCACCACGCGTTGGCAAGTATCTAGCAACGCGTTTGTCAGGAAATCCAACACAACGCGGTTGCAACCTCACATCACAACAACACGGCGTTGCGACCTTCACAACGCTTTGCGACCTCTTCACAAACGCGTTGCGAAGGTTCACAAGTCTTAAGGGTCATAACGTAATTGCCGCAACGCGTTGTGAGAAAGTAGCAACGCGTTGCGACATTTCTGTAACGCTTTTGCGGCCACTGGCCAATCAAAATCATGAATTTCGTGACGTAATTTCAAAAAACGATCACAACGCGTTGCGGCAATACTTATGACCCTTATGGCCTTCACCAACGCGTTGCAATGCCTCACAGCGCGTTTGCGAGCTTCACAAAACGCGTTGTAAACCTTCACACGCGTTGTTACTGCAATACGGGTCAAACGGTATTGGCCTTGCCCCGCACGCGTGGTGAAGGTTGCAACGCGTTGTGAAGGTCGCAACTCGTTGGAGATTTATATTTTTGAAATACGTCACAGAAATTCTGATTTTGATTGCCGACACCGCAACGCGTTGCCGCAATGTCGCAACGACATTGTGACTTTCTCACAAAGCGTTGCGGCCATACGTTTTGACCCTTATGGCTTGTGGGGCCTTCGCAACGCGTTGTGAACTTGCCAACGCGTTGTGAAGCTCGCAACGCGTTGTGAAAGGTTTTGGCAAACGCGTATGCAAAGTATCTAGCCAACGCGTTGTGGGTTCTTTATTTTGAAATCGTCAAGAAATTCAAGATTTTGATTGGCCTAACAGGCCGCAACGCGTTGCTGAAATTCGCACGCGGTGCCGACATGTCGCAACGCGTTGCAACTTTCTCGCAACGCGTTGCGGCAATACGTTCTGGCCTTTATGGCTTGCCATACACGTTGGAGCTGTGAGCAGTTCATCTGGCACTGAGACAGACTCTACATCTAGTCAAGGGAAGTCACGCCGTAGTCCAGTGGCGACAACAATGTCGGTCGTCTCCCACATACACCCGGGAGGAACCAGAGTCCGCACCCTTTTGGCTACAGACAGTCAAAGTCTTGGAGTGGTGTCTCCGTCATCATAATCGCCTGCGAGCCGTGTCACCTTCCGGGGAAGACAACACCCGGCAGATGCTCTATCGAGGAAGACATCCGGGAAGTCGGGGACATCGAGAGTCCGGGGTCTGTCGTTGGAGTGGCACCCTCAACCTCAAGATATGCAACTAGTTTTCAACAGGCTGAAACACCCCCACCTGGACCTGTTCGCAAACCCTCAACGCCCAGCTCCCGACATACTGCTTGTAGGCCAGGGAACCAGCGGCCCTTCACCAGGACGCATGACAATGGAGTGGGAAACGGTCGCCCTATTTCCTCGAGTTCTTCTCAAATTCACCAGGACAAGCAACGCCCTGATTCTGGTGTGCCCGAAATTGCCCTCGTCACCCGTGTTTCCTCCAAGACTCCTGTCGCTGGTGTACGCCAACCCGTTGAACTCTTCCAATGAGGAGGGCCTGATCAAGACTCCGGGGGCGGTCTCCTTCCGATGGGACTCTGAAGGCCATCAACCTGACTGCAAGGCCACTTTCATTTCATCCGTCCTACAGAGGCCAGGCCTTTCGCTCCAATCATGCGATCTTGCGAGAGAGGCAAGGAGACTTACAACAAGGAAAAGACTTTATAATTCCAGACGGTCAAGTACCGGAACGGGTGCAGGGATCACCCAAGTGGGCCCTCTGCCTAGCCACCTACAGTAGTGCGACTTCCGATGCGGTGTTCGAAGATGGATCCAACCCACGCACAGTCAGGAGTTGGCGCACGCCACGCGCAGTAGACCCATTCATCTGGTTTTGGCGAGGCATTACCGTGTCTACTCAACTCGGCCAGCGCTTCATGACCTCTTCAAGGGAATGCTACATCGACGGCCCCTGAACGCTCTCTGGCACCAGCATGGGACCTGCCAACAGTCTCCTTTGAAGCCTCTTCACCAGGCTCTCTAAGCTAGCGGACACCACAGACGACCTCTTTCCTGTCGCCGCAGCATCAGGCAGGACAGTATCGGATATCCATGCTTTGTCTATAGCAGAGAATCACGCACCTCACCTTCACAGGGAACCCCGCTCGCCTTCTTCCCCGATCGGGGTTACCTGGGCAAGAATCAATCTCTCAGCTTCCCTCCACAGCCGATATCCTCCCAGACTCCGCAGCTTCAGGTTACAGCGATGAAGGACCCTGGTCTCCAGTTAGAGCCTTGAAGTTTACCTCAGTCAGACTCAGCCATATAAGGGGCGCAGACCAGCTTCCTACAAAAACTCAGAAGCCGTTTCGCCCGCTCCAAGACGAACATTAGCCGATGGATCGTGGCAGTCATAAGGAGAGCCTAGCTAGTACAGAGGTTCGTCCGACGGGGACGCACATAGGAGCTCACGACGTAAGATCTCATGCGGCTGCTTGGGCCTAATACCGGGAAGCTTCTATACAAGATGTAATGGACGCTATGGGGATTGGCTTGTCCTTCTACATTACAACATTTATCTCATCCCAAAAACCCCCCAAGACCCCACAAACCCCCCAGCCCAACCAAACCACACCCCCCCCCCCCAAGCCCCCTCCGGTATTCCTAGTACGCCGCGGTTCGACGGCAGCTATAGGATCCTATCATCAGCTTCCTCGCATCACAGCAAGCCTCCACACTTCCAGTCGCCACAGCTCCCATTAGCACTTTACCCATTTAAGGCGGTAAGGTGCAACTATTATATATTGGTTTTGTTCAAAACCTTCTCCCGGAGAGACCATATTACAAACTCCGCTTGCCTTATGGCCCGAGCACTCTGGTATCAAGGTTTACTCTAGTGAACAACTGCTCACCTCGGAAAGCTACGCCAACAAAAGAGGGCTGGCGAAGCCCGACAGGGTGAACAATGATCTAATGTTGAAAGTTTTAGTTTAAATTTACTCCCCATTCGTATCCCTACAGCTGCAATGAACTTCTTATTTAAATTTTAATTCCACATCACCAGTAGCAAATTATGTCTCTATCTTCTTTTCTGGTTAAAGAAAGTCTTCCCATGTACAAACGTTTGCCTAGAAATTCCTCGTCGACTGACCCGTCTCGCAAAGTCCATTAGTTAGAGAGCGTTACGTTGGCTCCCTTAAACTTTGGTCTCTCACTCACCATTCACAATCACATAGTCTGAGCCCATGAAGCGAAGCCCGAGGCGCATGGAACCAGTGTAGTCAGCCGTTCCGTCAGTGTTTGTTGATTCGCACTGGAGTCATCTAGGCACAGTCGTGTCAGAATTGAGGGGTCTTATTCTCAGGAACGTTCTTCTTGACTGTGGTGTCACACAAGGCTCTATAATGGGACCACTTGTCTTCACTAAATATACTCATGCCACTTGTTAACAAAACAAAACATCATCTCCAAATACAATCGTGCTTAATCACCGATAGTCGATGACACTTATTAACACTTCATATGATCCCCAGGATCCCAAATTACCATGTTGCTGCTATCCAACGCTTCAGGATTTTATTAACGACATTCACTCTTGTGAACACTCATAAACTCAAACTTTAACAATGGAAAGGCCAGAATTCTGAATCAGGGCTCATCACAATCATCTCTCACATTA
>JAMKCH010022615.1:0-17104 GCA_023653785.1 Ophioderma brevispina | reverse complement strand
GATTAAACAACTACCATAATAATGCATTGTCCGTCACAAGAAGAAATGTCACATCCACCCCTTAAACTCGCCCATATACTGCTTGATATTCCCATAAAAGTGTTGTGAAATCTCTACTGTGTTGTGGAACTCATAAATGTTCAATCTTCAGCATTCTTTGGTTTGAAAACACTTTATTTCAACATCCTGAGTTGTCCGTTCCACATTGTATATATGTGTGTCACTCACAACCAGTCCCACTTTTTTGAGCAAACGATTGATATCAACTATCTATTATGCCGCATCCTGGGCCAGCTGGCATTATTTGTCGTGCCACCTATTACCTATACCAAGAACTTTAAACCATTAATTATCAGAGCCATACATTGATTATTTACAGTGTGAAGTAAACTATTAGTAGTCATTTCCCATTTTGGGTCACAAAATACACCTTGAAACTTTTCCATAATGTGAAATATCAACCAAATTTGATTCAAATTGTCCTATAGGGCTGCCTCGGGCATACTTTCTGTGCCCAATGTCCTTGTTCATGGACAGTCAAGTGTACATTATTCATTTGTAATTTTGAATTCATTTTCAACAAAATGACACCCAAAATTAAACGAGTAACTTGAATTTTATTTGAGAGGGGTGAACAGTTAAGCTAGCCAGAGGTATTTTTTTATGAAACCTTGTAGCCTTGGGCAGAAGAAAACGAGTATAAACAAACTTTTAACTCATTTTGAAAAATTACCCGAGTTGACAAAAGTGGCGCCTAATGTGAAACTGTGCCATATACCCAATGCTTGTCCATATACTAATCACGGTGTGAAATAGCTAACCTCAAATCAAAGTCCTTCATAATCATATAGAAAATCACAACTTTATCATAAAATTCTGGATCCGGAATTTTTGATATACCAGTATCCTATGGCAGTAATCCGGTACATAAATGTTTCTGCATGAAAACTAAAAGTCGATTCATCTCAGACTTTGGAAATTGATCATTTTAGATAGGCCGACTATCTTTATTTCTAGGTGACTATTTTTAATTATGACCCACAAAAAAAAACATAGAAGTTGAAATCTCTGAATCAGGCCTTAACTGTTAAAACAAACCAAACCACACACAAAAATATGCATATTATTTGTGTTTAATAACAAATTCTGAAAACCAGCTAAAAATAGTTTTTAGGCCAGTAAAAAAATATACTAGATTTTCTGTCCTCCGGCTCGCATGCGTTTGGGCTGCCGCATCAAAAGTTTTTTTTTTCTTTTTTCGTTCTCTTTTTTTTTTCGCGAAAATTCATCGAAAATTGGAGTATTTTCACATTTTATTTCGCTCAATTTGTTTCCTCTTATGCGTCTATTTTCGTACGTTCAGCACAGGTGAGTCTATGAGGCCTGCCCGATAAAAGTCATGATATGAATCTCCCTTGTGGAACGTACTCTCTTCACAGTCGTATTTTAATTTTAATTTATCAGTCTATTATGCTGTACGTCAGCACGGTATCTATGAACGCCTTGTATAAAAGTCTATGATATTGAAATCTCCCCTTGGGAAGTACTCTTTTTACATCGATATTTTATTTTATTAATTTTAGCCCCGTGTATCGCCACGACAACGTTGCAATCAAAATACAAAATAACAACTGGAATCTGACGTCAATGTAATCCTGTTTCTGATATGTTTAGAGAGCCCGCACCGCCATTTTTTAAATACGCTGTCTTTCAGCAACGGGAATATACCCACGGAAATCACGTTCAGTCACTGTCATCTCTTGAAATAGGCCATTATCTTTCTTCCGATAAGACAAAATTTCATCGTTTGTGAGCTAAAACCAACAGATGTGTTTAGATTTTCGCAAGTACAAAAGCGGGTACTATAAAAAAAGAATAGAAGGATGGTTTTTTCGTGTGTGTGTTCATACGATTTGTGTGTACGAGTGCGAATGCCCTTCATTCAGATTTTCTGGGCCGTTGAGCACTTGTTGGACTTTGTTACGAGGGTGAGAATTTATTTTGGTTCTCAAGATTTCCAAGACCAACCCTAATATTTTGTAAATTCAGAAAACAATTTGTTTCTTGCTTGAGCTGTTTATACCGAAGAACGAGGAGAAAAACATTCAAAACATGACTGTACAGATTGCAAAAATGTCTTGTTTAACTTTCTATAGTGGTGTTTTAATTTATTTAATTTTGATGTTTTATTAATTTTAATGATAATGTTGAAAGGAGAATTACCTTTGGAAGCAAAAACAAAAAACCATACCTGTGGCGGTCTGAAGAAAAGTAAAGTCAAATTTTGGGAAGCTTGTTTGCTTTGAAAGGACCATCCGCCATCCCTGGATCGGAAACAATTAAAAAAAAAAAAAAAAAAAAAAAACTGTCCTCCTCCTTGTTTCAAAAAGTTAGGACGCGAAACAATTTTTTTTACTTGGCCTTACAGGTGTTTGAAAATGGCACAGTTTTACATAGGAATAATTTATTAATTCAAAGTTATAGCGCCCTCGCTCTGATGTGCCTGTCTACAACTGACACCTAAAATGGTAAAATCCATCGTCAATGTACACTATTTGAAACTTGACAATGATGCAAAACTTCAAGAATTTGTTAAACTTTGACGTAGGCCTAAACAAAAAAAAAAAAATAGCCATTATGGTTGCAAATCAAATGAAATGCAGGTAGGTTGTGATAGAAGTCTGTGAGAGTTTTAGTGTGTGCGATGCGCGATGTGTGGGGCGGCCGGCAGTGATTTCAAGCGGCAATCGCATGACCAAGTTGCCATCCTTGGCCGCCCCTGTATATCCGATGCGCGTTCCACGACAAGGTCTATTTTTTAACTAAGATTTAATAATGAAATCAATACAAAATTGTGATTGCATATAATCATACGGGGGATTAATATAGTCGGCTGCTTCATTAACGGTATTTATAATTTAATGAAATTTGTAGGTTTCATGTAAACTGGGAGAACTTGCAAATATGGGTTTCAGTAGTCAACCGCATTGGCGGCTGCCCGCTACATCTTTCGATAGCAAGATGACGAAAACTTGTGAATTTTTGGTTAGTTTGAGGGGATAATTTGGCGTACCTTTCATAAAAACAAAGATTACTTGCTTCATTAAGTTCATTCTGTGTTGTTAGAATCCACCATATACCGTGTTGTTCCTAATAAAAACGCCCCTGCTCTAATTAAACACCCCCCAGATTTTTTGGATAAAACAATTCATGAAAATGAGTTTAAGCTTACCTACATCCACATGATTTTTTAGTTTTGCCGGGACTGTCATCCGTATCATAATTGCTATTGTAATCAATGTTTTGGCTTCTTGATCTGTCAACTAATGGTAACTGGACACCCATAGATACACAAAAAGAGGGGACTGGCACACATAGATCCAAAAGAGGGGACTGTCACACATAAGATACACAAAAAAAGGATCGCCAAACTGTGTAAGGTGATTTTTTGCGGGGATTTTTGACTTTCCACTTTTGACTATAATAAACACGCCCCCCATTTTGAAAAATGCACAGCCCCCCCGGGGCCGTTTAATTAGGAACAATACGGTAGGTGAGTTAAACTTTTGTTCCAACACAAAAAATAGAGTCCTACCTCGAATTTCAGATGGTACTCATCCTCTGTCGCGAAGGTTCAAACTTCAAGGAGTCTATGAGTCTGTTATCGGGTCAAAGGTAAAAAAGATCGCGACCTGATACAGTCACTCACTCGCTGATGAAGGATGGACCTGTGTCTCGTGTCGTGAAATTCCGAGGTAGGAATCTATTTTTTGTGTTGGATGGAACAAAAAGTGGTGGGGTGGGCGGGAGACATACTACTCGCCTCATAAGATTACTTTAATATCATTCATGGACAACAACCTGGTATACATTTATCATCCATTTTACTTAACATAATTCAAAAACATCCTCAAAAAGTTTTGTTCTACATCTATACTCGTTTGCCGTGATGCCTCATTGACCGTGCACGGACACAAATGGTGATCGTCGACGTGTGTGGTGCTCTTGCCCCCTTTTCGGCCCCATGATCCTTTGCGGTTTTATCTACATAAACCTTATGGACCCTTAACTTAAAGGAGACAACTGGCACATTTTTCATAAATTTGATATTTTTGCATGGTTGTGAAGCTTTATATAATAACACACATGTTATATTAGCGTGAGGTATATTTACGCTCCTCACCTGAATGAGGAAGACAAAATTGCGTCCTGGATTATGGTAAACATGGCAGAAAATTTCATAAATTAATGTCGCCGGCTACATTAAATGATTAATTCATCAGATGACGGAAATGGCGTTTAATCACGAAAAGCACGCTGTTATGCAGTTTCCCATGAACGCTGTTTGACGATCTGTGAACCTTTGGTGGTTTAATAATGAGTATAATCTGATATTCATAACAAGGGTCAAAATACTTTTGGGGCTACAGTGCTATTGTGAGACAATTCTGCAAAAAGTGCCCTCCGTATGCTTTTACCATAGGCCAAAATTTATCACAGGGCTATTTTGTAAAAACTGAGGGCCTAATCGCCCTTAGAGCCTCGTTTATTTGTTGCCCGTGGTCATGGTAAGTTGGGGAGGCCCATTTTGTGCATAAAAATAATGGTAAACTTAAACAAAATTTAGCCTACAAATTACCTGGATGTCTTTACGTCCCTATGTTTTTGAGGTACCGTACTGTATGTTTTTATTTTATATGTGTAAAATGTTATAGCCTATTCTTCCATGGCTAGACTATCATTTTGAGAGGCAAATTGAGGAAATTTTTCATATTTTTGAAATGTGGCCGTGCGCTTTAAGGCCTCGCTAGCTAGGGCAGCAAGATTAATCTTTGTTATTTTTATTAACGCCTGAAAAGTGTTTGAAAATGAATTCGTTAATCTGCCTGCCCTAGAGTAAACACTAATGTTACCCAGTACTACTACATGTAGTCTATGGTAGGCACGTTCAGTCACTTTCAAGATTTCTTCAAATGAGGCTCACTGGCACTGCATCAGGAGGTTTAGATGCAGTTTAATGAAACAATGAAGTTTTGACATAAATCGTGTGTTAGAGAAAGGTATGATTTTGGGGACCGGTACTCTCTTTACTCTCTTTACAACGAATTTAAACCAAGACGATACCATTATTTTAAGTCCTCCAAGAATTTAAGCTTCATTTTTGATGTATTCCCATGTATTTAAATAACACCAAACACTAAACGGTATTGGGGCCCTATTACTGATATTGAGAGGCGGGCTAATAGAAGTTATGGTTTCAATATCACTTTCGAACACAGGCCTCATTTGATGACTTAATCACCCTTAATCCCACTTTTCGGTTAAAAAAAATTTAAAAAAAGCGAAAAATGGTGCCCCATCGAAAATCAAATGGCCGCCAACTTGTAAAAATTTGATTTTTTGACCATACCTCATTATTTTGTGTTCAATTTGCCTAATTTTGGTGGGCAATACCCTTGTTTTGGGTATTACATATAAATCTTGCTATGCACCTTTCATCTCACCATAGCCTTTTCATTTTCTTGAAAATGCAGTTTTTTGCTTAAATTGGAGCTCTGAGGCGACTTAACATAAAAAATGCGCACCCATTGAAATAGTTATTTTAGGACATTCAAAAAGGTGTTGCTTTTTTAGGGGTCTACATGGGTTGACAAAATAAGTGTATGGCGTGTGTCGCGTGGTCCCAATTTATGAAGGCTGTCACTGGATACAATGTAAGAAACCAGTGTCCAAATGTCACAAGATAAGAACAGCTTTGTCGCAGTGTCACAAGATAAGAAAAGCTGTGTCGCGAGTGTCACAAGTGTCCGAATTTTTACCCATGGATTTTACCCCTAGTTTATTACTATGAATACTTGCTGAAAATTTGATTAAATGGTGTTTTGTCAGTTTTTTAAAATTATACTGTAGCTTAAAGGTGCCATGCACACGGCTGAGTCTACATTTCTTAATTTCTTTACATTTTCGATCTCAACAGTATCCTCACCGATCACTTCACGACAGATTTTTAAAGTTGAACATCAAAGGAAGTGTTAAATTTCAAGGGTAAATAAACCCTAACTGACAGGGCCTTCTCCTGTTTTCGCGAACGCGTATCAAGATGCGGAGTTGGATTTGACCCCGTTAATGACGTCAGAGTAACAGTTGTAACAAAGCTCCACGTGGGCTAACCGCACCGCACTCTCCAGATATCTCTCCTTGTCAACTTGAATAAAGCTATTCTATTCTGATTCTCCTTTTCGTTACGGGTGCCGCTGGTGCACACCCGTTGACAATCAACAGCACATTATTATATCGTAATTTTGAAGCACCAATCAAGAAAAATTATGCCATAGAATACCACACGTCCGACGCATATACCGCGAGAAGGTCAACTGTGTACGTAGGCAAGAAAAGCTGGGCCACGCGCACGTCCGTTCCACGATGACGATCATGACGCTTATCGCGTATCCACTAGTTGTTACTCTCTCGGGGCGTCACTCTTCCGGGTCATCGCTGTCCAACGCGCTAATATATCCACTTTCGTTTTTGGAATTTCCGTGTTGAAAGCTTGTCCAAAACACATTATATTATGCCCAATTTTATCATCAATATACGGTATCTCATTTACTGCTTCATGCATATTTTTACATTGATACGCGGAATACATATAATGAAGAAACCAGGTTTTTGGTCGTATGTATAAGTTATGTTTTTATTTTAAAGCATGTCCCATGGACTTTTAATATCAAACAATTCCCGTCCATTGAAACCCACACATAAGAAGTTTGTTGACCCCTGTATAATATTCCAATGAGTGTTTTTTCATCAAATTGATTAAATTAATGCCACAAGAACAGTAAATCTAAGTGTTACCCATCTCTAACTTCAGGAATGATGATTAACATTGGCTGATGAAGGCCCATCATTTTAAATTTTTAAAACTTTTGATATAAATGCAGGCGGTGAGTCGGAATCTCAGCAATTCCCGGTCAACAGGGACCACTTCACGACTGGCACACATTGGTGTTTGTAAGGGTCATGCGGCAATATCATAAGCTGCTAAAGACAGCGTTTTACTCCTTCCAATCATCTGTAAACTCCTGCGTATGATTTAACATTTTACAACAACACCCGGATCGTAACAAAAAAATGAGAATAAAATCCTTTACTTCTAAAGGTTTTCGAAGTTGCCGTTTTGGTGCTTTTAGATTTAAAGAAATACTCAGTACTACCTGGATTTAATCCAGAACAAAGCTGTTTAATAGGTATACAGTTACAACTTAACGGAAACTTTCAACTAGACCCGTTCTCAGTCTCAGACTGGGATCATGCCCATACACTTCTACTTCTGCATGGAAATCACCAGGTTGGAATTCTATTCCTTAATGTATGTGTACTCATTAGAAACATACTCGACTGAAAAAAAATCAAGATATGATATCTGAATGCATTTAAAAACTCAAATGCCACAATCAAAATATTACCGAATTTTTGGGCAATTTTACTAAGCGGGCAAATTTTCACCGGGGAGAGAAATCACGTCATTTTTGCTATCAAACACAAATTACAGTTTTAACAAAAAAGGTACCATTAGCAAGAAAAACACTCCCCCATCACTGCTGAATAGAATTTTTAATTCAATTTAAATACAACAGTATAATTTTAATCGCTAAAATTTTAGCATTTCCCTCACCAAATATCCATAGCGTTACCGTGAAAATTTTCTTGATTGCATTTTTGACTTACTGCAACCGGTGCATGTCCACTTCAAAATTTACATGCACACTGAAAAGTTACATGCACGTGCAGGCTAATGTAAACATGGATTGTGCTACTGCTACCTATCAGACTCTGGTACATTTAGACTATTGACAGTTTGGCTTATCATTTCAGCATTCAATGACTTTCTATGCATGAAATAAGCTAAAATTGCATACATTTCACAAGTTTTAAATTTACTTGGCACACATGGCATGCATGATACAAAATTTCACATTGCACAGAGAGAAAGCTAACTGTGCTGTGTGCACCTGGGTAATTCGAAAAGCCTGCCTGGCAACAAATGTGGGTTGACACCACATACACCCTCTATGTACATGTATGGGTCCATTCTTAAACAGCTGTGAATTTAAAAGCATTTCATTGGTGATGCCGCCGGGTTATCAATTCGACAATTGACCCAGGTAGTACGCGCTGCGTATTGATGTTTATTTTTAGGTTGAATCGCTTGTCATAACCGCGTTTTGCTACTTTATCGCGCGCCTGCCAACGTTACGTGGAGAACTTGCCTCCGCCTTGTTCTTCCACTTAAAATAATGGATCGCCTTGGTTTTCAATTTGTCGTAAGAGAGTACTATCTAGCCTTTGATGGTGCTGGTGATGTGATTCTGCATAGGATGCCCACACCACAGCATCACATCACATGTCATGGCCAGTGGGTGCCCATGGTGCTGCAGCAGCTCCCAGGCAACAGCATTATACAAGCACCTCAACAGCATCCTCTCCTTTCCAGGCTCCGGCTTTTATTTTCAGATTTTATAATCGTTTTGTAAGCTTTTATTTACCGATGTTGAATCTGAATGCAAATGTATACAACTCACCGACTCGGACTCGGTGATGGGCACAAATCTTTGGCGAGTGGGTGACGAGCTAATATCTTGTCCATCTCTGTAACAAAATATCCACTACGCTACTATTACTCTTTCCACACAATCAAACTGCTTGTGGTCTGGTGAAGAGAGGAAGGCAACTGCAAATTTGAAACTGTTTGAACTAAAATCCCCAAATAATTCAATTTCAAATTCTTTTTTTCTAAAATTTCTTCATCCAACATCTTTTGTTGGATGAGAAAAGTTGCTCAAAATAGCATTTTCTAGCTATATGCCAAACGTGTAGAGGTCTGTTGGTAGATTAAATGTAATTGGGTTGGCCAAGTGAGTCGATTTTAGATGAAATATTAATGCCCTTCACCGCCTGATATAATGTGTACTTTTTGAGAAAGCGCCCTCGCATTCCAATTTTAAGCTAAAACTGCAATATCCAGAAAAAGAAAAGTCGTGGTGAGATGGAAGTTGCATAGAATGATTCCTTGCAGGCCAAAACATGGGTGTTGCCATAAAATGATGTGATTAAACAAAAGCTTATGAAATAATATGGTCACAAATGTTTTGGGCCAATTTGGCGGCAATTTTGGATTTTTCGTTGGGCACCCTGGTTTTTGCACTCTTTCATTTTTTCTTTGAAAATGGGATAAGCATCCTTCAAGTCATCATTCTAGCCTGTGTTCGAAATGATCTGAACTATGACCCAAATGTGACCCTCTATATACCCCCCTCTACTGACATACTGTGTTCTTGTTTTATACAGTGATCAGCTGAAAGTTTAGAAGGCATCCATCTTCATCGGCTTTGTATGCCCTAAACCAAACGTATCATGGCAGATGAAAGATCTTTGTATGCTGTAACCAAACGTATCATAGCAGATGAAAGAGCAACAAGTTGCATCGGTAGACAAATCAAACACAACACAGACCTTGTATCTGGTTTAAGGCTTCTTCGTGAAGAAACCTCCCTATGTGACGTCACAATTGTCGTCGGCACAAGAAGATTCCAAGCTCACAGAGTAGTTCTAAGTGCTGCTTCATGCTACTTTAAAGCCATGTTTACTTCAGGCTTTAAAGAAAGCTCCAATGCTGAGGTTACCATTGACGGAGATGGAGAGGTGTTTGGAAGTCTTCTCAGTTTTGTGTATTCAGGAGAGCTTTGTTTGTCCACTGATACAATCATTGAGGTCATCAGAATGTCATGCTATTTGCAACTCCCTAATGCGCTCTCTGTTTGTTCAGATTATCTGAATGAGCACTACCCGAAAGCAGAAATAAGCATTGACATTGCGTTGCAAGTCTCTGCCATTGCAAGCGCTCATCATCTTCAGGACATAGAGAAGTCGGCAAACTACTTTTTGGCAAGGAATTTTGGTAAATTTTCTGCAACCCAAGTTTTCTTGAATGATGTTGATGTGGATGTACTGGCGATGTTCCTGGATAGAAGTGACCTGACAACTTTGAGTGCAATGAATGAAGAGCAGGTTAGATAAAAACAAAATCAATATGTAAAAATATTTTTAAAACCTACAATTTGTGATTATGTCACACCCAGAAGAAACCTTTGTGAATTTAGACTCTTACAAACAAAACGGTTGGTTTGAAATTTAAAAATTATTTTATCATATAGGTCACTGTTGAGAATAATGACTTAATTACAGACCTAATAGGCAGGGTGCAAAATAATCTTTTAAAGGGCAGAGCCAAGAAGGCAATTTTTCAATTGTGTAAAAGGCATCAAGGCAATACATGTTATGAATAGGGCCAAGAATGGCAAAAAGTTAGGGCATCAAGGCAACTGGTAGGGGCACCGAAGGCAATGGCCTTCGGTTATTTTGCGCCCTGCTATAGGCCTACCTTAATCTTGGAAAGAATTGTTAGAACACTGTGAAACGAGTTTTGGGAAGTATTTCATCCAATGTTGATTAAAGTATCTTAATCAACAGTAGTGAATCTAATACCCAACTACAAAACTAAGACCCTAAAGTTTTGGGTGCCAAAATGTATTTCAGTGGAATTTGATACAGGGTTCTTACTTTTGTAGTAGTGGAAAAGTTGTGTGACGAGGTGGAAACAGTGAAGGGGTTCACATAGGTCATGAGCCCATAACCGAAACCCTGCACCCCCCCGGGGATTTTTGGAGACCACTATTTTGGAAACCTTATACATATAGCTATCAAAATCAGGTTGTCTGCAAAAATCCCCATCCTGGTTTAAAGAGTGAGGGCGTTTTTTTCAAAATGGCGGCCAATATTCACTTAATTCCCTTTTTTGACATATATCTTAATTTTTGATCCAAAGTCATGCACTATGTGACTACTTAGTCGCCCCAAAACCACCAAGGAATAGTTGAACACCTTTTGGCCTGCTTAACCTGCCTCTAGAGGGCGTCATATTTCAAAATGGCCACCAAAACAATGGAACACCGTGTATTTACACACTTAATGCCTCTTAAAGGCAAAATGCCGGCGCGGTGTCACCTAATTATATACTTTATCATGGACCTGTGGATTAGTTTGAGGTAAAGTAAACACTTATAAATGAAGTAGTTAGCCTTTTCAATGTGTAGATAGAGGGCGATTTATGTAAAAATGGTCTATGACTTATTATACACAGACCACAACCACAGCCTCCTTAATCACTGATCACCTTGAATCCGCATATAAACCATGTTTCCTTAGTCTTGAATGTGTTTACGGATGGTTACTAAGTGAGCAACAAGCTTCTTCTACGTCTGCTTGCGAGAGATTCAGGCAGGGAGTGTACGCCTCGCGACGCAACCAAACCGTCACATAAGTTTTGCTGGGTTGTGGTCTATATGGGCTCAGGTGAGATGCCCCGCCCGGAGGAGCTTGCTCATGCCTCCTTCGGCATCTGTGCCGGCGACCGGCCTGAGATGCGGGAGCCTGTCGTTTTGTCTGGAAAGACAATCTTGGAATTGGCGCACAGGATGCAGATGTCAAAGGGGAGACTCAAAGTGCCTTTATATGGGCTCGCCCCTTATTGTGGGGAGAACCACCAGCGCGCAAGTCCATCCGGGGCACAGATATATGCTTTCCGTCTGCGCTGCCGTGCCAGGCGTTACCTTTGAGTGACCTGGTATGGAGCGCCCCTGAAGCAATGTATAGTCATGTTACTTAGGAGTCACCTGGACTTTCCACATGGGAAGCAGTGGCGTAGCTAGGGAGGGCAAGGGGTGGGGGCATATGCCCCGGACACCACCTCGGGGGGGGGGGGGGCAGTGAAATGTTTCGGAAAAATAAAAAGAAAAAAAATACGTTGTTGTGCTTTTTGTTAGGTTCACAGGCAGTTAGGTCCATTGCTTCAAGATAATGAGATTTTACTGAAATCTCTCCGAAGGCACTCAAACATGTTATTCTTAAACTCAAGAGCTTCCAGGGACTGAACAAACCTGGACCCCGCCAAGGGGCAGTAGAGTTCATCTGCGTCATGATTGTGAGATAACGGAGCTCTCCGGATGCGCGGAAACATGCTAAAACCCAAGAGCTTCGGGGGCTCCGCCCCTGGACCCCCGCAACGTTCAGCATAGTTCAAGATAAGGACATAATCCCTCTCCCGAAAAGCACTCTAACATGTTAAAACTCAAGAGCTTCCAGGGTCTCTGCCTAACCTCCAAAAAGGGGCTTTTACATTACCCTATGCCCACTTGCCCTAAGATCGGCGGCGCTTGCCCTGTGCTGCTCATGTGTGGAGTATGCTTGCCCTGTATGGGAGGGGTCGGCCCAGAAGCTTGACCCGTCGTTGGTTGCCTCCTGCCGGCTTGCGCGGGGTGTCTTCGGCAAGCTCCAGCGGACAACTTAGACATGCAGCAGTGTAGCATGCATGAGCACAGCTGCCAAGTATCTGGGTGTGGAGAAGCCCTGTGTTTGGACAGAGTGGCTGGCATACCGCCCTTAGGTCCGGGGTAGTTTCTTAGGCAAGTCCGGTCTTTTGAAATAGTCTCTAAGGAGTTTGGGGGAGTTGGCTTGGGAAAGAAAGACTTGCTGTCAACAAGTGGCATCTATTGTTATTGAGCTTGTGAGCGTCTTCCGCCTGGGGCTGGCTTCTCGTGGGATGAGTGGCGGTGTCTCAGATGATTGAGATCCAGAATCGGCCGATCAAAGGTTTCCTTGCAGAAGTTAGTCTACACGGAAGCAGATCAGGACACTGGAGAATCTCTTGGTCTGCCCAATGTTGGTGCACATACAAGGACCCTTGCAGAATTCAGTGAAGCAGCCGGCCAGATGTTGTACCCAGCTCTGGCTAGATCAACATTTGAGAACCACTGTTTGCATACGATAAGAAGAATTTCCCATTTTTAATACATTGGTATTGTTCAATTGGCGATCTTTGAAGCAATGCTGTTCCTTGGTATATTGAGCTTAAATGCAGCTCCTTTGATTCAGAAAATGATCTTCTCTTTCCTCCTCCTCTTCTTGAGTCATGTCGTAACTTCTGTCTTCTTCTGTATTAGATTATTCTATTATAATATTATATCAGACAACGTTGGGGAATCAATCTCCTGATGGCCACTTGTACCTAGTGCACCATCATTTAACTTCCAACCTTGATCATCTGGTGGAGGAATTTCTGGCTCTGCCATATCTGCCTGGTACCTAATCAGGGCTTGATAATGGCTCTCTGATGTGCATCGCTCAACAAAATCTCTTCATACGAGTTGCTCTAGAAACATCAGGCGATCTTCCAAGTCTTAGGAAAGCATCGATATACTTGTAACGTTTGACTAACCATCATCTACCTGAACCATTTTTTGTAACAAACTCCCGACCCCCCCCTCGTGATTTCGTTCACTGAACATACGATTCTGTAAATTGGTAACCACAGGGTAGCTAGAGTTTCTTCTTTCCATGGTATCAAAATAAGTGCCAACATCCCCATTCAGAAGTCATATGTTGAGGAAAGTATGAAAAAAATACATGTTACGAAGATGGGTGGAAAAATTGAATTGCGCAATTTTAGACTCAAAAAAAATTAGTATAGCACTACAATGCTATAATTTTTATAAAACTAGTCATTTCCATCAAAGTAGTGCCAAAAACCGCATGAAAATTGGATATTCCTAACATTTTTGCAAGGGAATTGAATTTCCTCCTATGTGTGTCTATGGAAATTGACAAATTTTGCTAACATGCGAATTTATGACGTCAGTGTGACGTTAATGCGAGGCATGTTGGTTACCTTCATTTGGTATCAATGGAAAAAGAGGAGGATCATAGCTATATAATTGGTACCAACATCGAGGGCTGTGAGTTTCTGTGTTGTGCGAGGCATATTGCGACTCTCTCCCGAAGGGGGGGGTTGCATTTTGGCAGCCATTTTGAAAAAGCGCCCTCACTGTTTAACCCAGGGTGGGGAATGTTTGCAGCAATCTCGGATTTCAGATGCTTATGGTATAAGCTTCCCCAAAATGGTTGTCTCCAAAATCCCCTGGGGGTGCGGGGGTCATGGTAGCCTTTAGTCCCTAACATAGCCTAGGGTCAGGGTTAGTTGCGGGTTGTGGATGTGAGGGCGGCTGTGACAGCCAGAGTAAGGTATGGGTTGTTGAAGTTTAGAGAATGTTGAGAGTTGTTTACATGGTAGAAGATTTCCTTTGAAGATGAACGGGATGGTGATAAGAGTTGTGTGATATCAGTGATTGCTGTATGGAATTGAAGCCAATGGTGCCTGTGATGAAAATGAGATGGGGATTTTTGAGAAGGACAGAGATAGCAATGATGAGAGTAATGAAGAGAAGATGCCTAGCTCCCCCATAATGCAATTGCTTACAGGTATCCATTTGAATCGTTAGAGGTGAAACACTCTTAAAATGAAGTTTGTGATCAGTACTGTCCAATTTAGCCCATGTTTCATCCTAACGATTCACATCAGTACCTGTAGCAAAACCTCCATTGGAAGCCAATGCATTGTGGGGAAGCTACTGAAAATCTTCTCCTTAGAGCAATGTGGGTGGACATTGATGGATAGAAGAAGACTGATGATTTGATGCTGATGTGTGTTTGGAGAGGCAGCTGATTGACTTGCGAAGGCGAGTGGTGTAAGATGGTAGGGGCACGTGGCTGGAGGAAAGATGGATGGCAGTTTTAAAAAGGGCTTTGGAGTTTCGAGGTGGGTGGTTTGAGGAAGAGGGGCCGACCATAGAGGACATGGAGAGCAGTGGAGGAGGAGAGTGAGGAGGTTTGGGTTGAGGATGGGGGATGCATTGAATCGGGTGAAGTGGAAGGAAGGGGTAAGTGCGATTGCTACGAATGTAGGTGACTCCGGCCACCCCCGCTGCGGGACAAACCGATTTAAAAAAACTTTGGTTTTATTTACTACTACTAACTACCCTTAATCAACTACATAACTAAGACCTGACTTTTTAATTTGCCACCACAATTATCTTAATTGACGGAGCTAAGTTTTTTAAGGTGCTTAGATTTAGGGTCTTAGGTTTTGGGTCTTAGGTTTGGGGTCTTAGGTTGGGTCTGAGTTTTAGGGTGCTAAGGTTTTGGGTTCTTAGGAATGTAGGACCATCAGTTGGTGGATAAAAAGAGTAGATTCCAAACTCCAGCCCAGGTAAAGGAATGTCGGAAAATGGTTGGTTGAGTTTTCCAACTATTTTTTCCCAAAAAGGGGGGGGGGATTTAGCCACTCGTGCACTATCTAGGGAGCCCCTAAACTTAGGTGTGTGTTTGTTCGAGTGTTTGTGTGTGTGTTCCTCGGAAGTATAACAACGGTCCCTGTTCTGAGTACATGATTATTTGAAGGTCCTCAGAACCAAGGTCGTAAAAATGTGTATGCGTTGTGCTGGATTACATTGTATAAGAAAGGTACGTGTTGCCTTTTAATTGGGAGATTTTGTAGACAGGTTTAGCACATTTCATTTTCATTTTATCCGTACTCTATACATTAAAAATGGTGATAACAAAGAAAAAAACACACATATACCTATAGGGACATTCTCCGATAAAGGGTCACGTGTGGTATCCACAAATGACCAAATATCAACATTAAGAATCATTGAAAATAATGAAAATTGTAAACTTTAATATTCTCAGAACCCGGAACAATTTGCATGGGTGATCTTAAAAATATATCCGATTTTTAGTAAATTGCCTAACGTTAAACACTTAAGTACGTATCTGGGTAATGTATCTGGCCGACATTTTTCTTAGTGTGCGGTTCTTGATAAAAGTTACGTGCTTCAACCGACTTAGTCTATAGACCTTATAGGAGTACATTCATACTAAAGAGGCATGGTATAGGATTCGACTTTGGTAATCACACGTTTGCACAAGAAGCGTAGAAGGAGGGAGGCTTTGGTACGTAATTGCGCGGTATGAACGTAAAATGAGGGAGTTCTTTATTACTAGGGCTGGAAATGTTTACCCTTAAACCAGATTTTATGCAAAACAATGTAAATATTAACATTGACATATTATGAATTTCTTGTGGTAAAAATTGCTTTTGACATTTATTTGATTGTCTCTTGATATGTTGTGTTGGTAGGTGTTGGTTGATACTACGTGGGGAGCATGACTGGCTCAAATAGACAAGTTCAGTGGCAGGAGACCTTATAAACAAGGTTCATCTTGGCAAGATTCCAGGGCAAGTTAAAGAAGCACATCAATGCTAGGATCCGATCAGTACCTGAATGTAAAGAACTTTCCAGGCAAAACTTGGCAAACAAGTGCCAGAAGATGCACTGATTCATCAGCTAGAGGAGTGAAGGTAAATGTCTAAAGACAATAATCAGACAGTGGCAGCCAAGCCTCATCAATGTTATAAGGCAACTCACTTAAAGGCTGATCTCATAGATTTCCTGATGCGGGCACCCTCAATTTTCAACAAAATCATTTTTTTGCCGGGTCGCAATTAGCGACCCGGCTATAGAAACCACTGTTCTCAAAACTGGAAAGGAGTTTATTTGTAACTGAAAGTTGTTTTTATTTCTGTGTGTTATAATGATTGCATACGTTCCTGAAAATTTGCTGTGTATAATATGAGATTTGTATGTAATGAATTTTTCACAAGGGACAACAATGACAAAGTAACGGCTAAGGTTCAGGAAAATTGTAAAAATATACTTCTAGACTCAGTGGAGAACTGTGTTTTTCACACATTGTACACTGAAGGGAGATACATGCATAACAACCATAGCAACAGTGGTTCTAATTCAAAAATATGCGGACACTGGGTGAAAAGAAGGTCATCATGTGTTTTCAGAGAGGCCTGTAGCTGTATGTCAACACATTTGCCCATATTGTAAAAACATCGTAGACTTGATCCAAGATCCAAGTCCATTTCTATTATTAGCATTCTGCCTTTAAAATTGTTATGGGTGTTATTAATTTACACATTACAGGGGTGGGGCACCTCGGAAGCAGTACTTCTTACAAGACCGGGTATGCGATGGTCAACGGTAGCTTTAGTCCCATTTCAGGCTCAGCATTGAAAAGCAATTCTAACAGCTAGCAGCATGCGTATGTGCAGTATATATGGGATATAGTATTTTTTAAG
>JAMKCH010022614.1:0-20681 GCA_023653785.1 Ophioderma brevispina | reverse complement strand
GCAGAAATGTGCATTTTGACATCTCTGTCGGTAGAGACTTAAATCTGGCAAAACATAAATATTGGTAAAGTGGCATTATTATTCCTGAAAACTAGACCTTTTACTTCCTATGGACATTAAAACTTAAGCAAATATACACATTTAAAATTGTGCCTTTTGGTGACCTAATTACGGAATTGCCCTAAAGAAAAAGTACATTTCCTAGTGTCATGTAATGAGAACGTCTGTCTTTGTGGGTGCAGGGACAAGGTAGGGTTAAGATGCCGAGTCAATTGCAATTTCCAGATCGTGATGTATCTTCCGCGACCACGGACTGTTCAAAGAACTTCACTCCCAGTACGATCACTGGAATATGTTCCAGTTCCTAGATCTGACACAAAGGATTGAGCTTGACTTACAAATGTAGCTCTAGCACTATGGTGACAAATTGTTTCTAAAATCTCATTAGGTCAATGATAACACGAGTTCACAGCATGTCCTGTTGAGGTGATGAGCCTTGGTAGAATGCCAGAGCAATAATTCTGGGCTGATGGGAATTTAAGTAGGGTAGCTTCCATGAGGCCGCTTGGCCTTCTTGCACAATCTTCTGTAGATTTCTCTTGTGTGTATTGGTCATGGCTGACAGTATTAATGCTTCTGGGTCAGAAAACTCACAGTCTTACCATTTTGTGAAACATTTGCTAATGCGAGCATAACCTTTGCATAGATTGGTAGATCGTCCATGGTAAAATCCCTGTGCATCAATTTCTTGCACTAGAATACTGAAGATGAGAATCTGAGGTTGTGTTGGCAGTGATTTGTCCTGATTACATGTGGTGGAGTACCAGCGTGGGGGTTGGTATTTCTAAGCAGCCGATTACTTAGACTTGGGGGAATGTTTAACATCAGTTGTACCAGGATGATGAAGAGGGTGTTGAAAGTGATAAGTTTGGAGTGGAGGGGCTATGTTCTCCGTAATGATCAGAAAGTATGCTAAAAGAGTTAGAAGTAAATATTTGTAGCGCAGCTTGAGGGGTGATCTTAAAACTCTGGACGGCTGTACAAAGTTGGGGAGCGGCTCGTAAGGCGTATATATTAGCATGTGAAGAACAGTATTTTGTCACCTGTTATTGGTATGTTTGGCAACGGGGTTTGTAAGAGGCGCGTAGCCCTGATATTCACTTGAGCTGTGCTTAAGTATCCTTGTTAGCATCCCTCAATTGTGGAATTTTCTTTTTTCAGCTTGCTTCTTGACACGCTTGATGATGTTTGAGTTTCTTTGCAGAGAGAGTTACTTAGTAGATGTTTGCACACCCATATTGCTTGTTGTAGATGTTGAGGCAGAGCCTTTCTGGGGGTAGATGTGAGGGGAGGGGAAGTAAAAACTAACTTCAGGTCACTGTCCTGTCGAATGCAGGGATGTGTTGAAGGGCTCACTGATTCTGTGGCATGGTCTAACAGCTGGCCGATATCTTGTAGAATGGTGTCACCATTTTGTGTTGTAACTCCTTGTACTGAGATGGTGTGGTTGTGGTATGCAAGAATTGTTGCCTTGAGATCACTAGGTCTATAGATAAGGCCATGTTGTTTGCCACAGTCCTCTGGGGTATCATAGAGTAATGTCAACTCACACAGAATTGCATCAAAATGTGCCAAGAAGTCCCAGGCCTCCCAATACTTACGAGTATAATTGTTTGTGCTAGTGGGCATTTTTCTTTATCGTTGCCATCACTCTGACTCACAGGTCTGTTATCAAAGTTGATGTCCGTTTTCTACTCTTTGCGATATTTTGGCCATCCATATCGAGATTGGTCATATTGAGATGTCTTATAGTAAGCACTGCATGTGTCCCGTGGGCTTGCGTTCTAATTCAGTCACAGGTTACTGTTTCGCTTGACGCCGATTTCCATTCTACTTGTCTAGCAGAGTCAAGTCTCTAAGAGAAAGTGGGCGTGTTGCTTCCTAGAACCTATTTCTGATATATCTACACTTCCTGGCCTGGTTCTAAGGTCGACATATTTGATCTTTAACTTTGGGTACTTTCAGACCTCAGAGGTTCTGATGGATACCCTGGCCTCAGTGTTTAAATCTCATATCATATAAAGGTTTCTTAGGCAACTTCATTTGTTTTTAAGATTGCCAACCCTCACACTCGTGTTTTTACGGGCCGTCTCTGATGGCTTCGTTTCTATTTTCAGGCTTTGCCTCAATGCCTTTATTGTGATTCCCGTTTTCACCTAGTTGTCTATTCTTTTGGACAAATTCCATCTTTCTACATATTCCGTTGCTTTTGAGGCACATTTACGACCTAGTAAGGGTCTAATGGCGCCTTATCCGGAGAGTATCCATTGGGGTCAACTTTGGTTTAACCACTTGTTTTATCCCATTCAGTTCATACGATTCTTGACTGAAGGTTTTCTGAGATTGACATGATTAACATATTTATGGACGAATTTTGTCGTTCTTTACAACTTGGAGCAGAAGACTAGAACGGGTCCCGTTCAACTGCTGCTTCTCACATCTTTACAGTCCGTCTCGCCCATTCCTTTTGAGTTCCGATGTCGGACATAGTTTCGTCGATATCTAGAATCGTAGTGGGACAATTTGCTGTAGCTCAGCCATTGCTCCCCCCCTCGCATCAGCGCCTTTATCACTCCCCTGGAGCGGAGCTATTTTCTGCAGACTAGCTAGTACTCCAGGGACTTATTGTCCACATTTTTTACACAAGGCTAGAATTATAATTCATTACAGACATGTTCTCTGTTGTCCTTTATATGAATCGCTGAAGGGACTTTTGTTTGCTATTCAGGCGATTAATTTTTATGTCTCTTAGAAGCATTAAAGTGATCTAGTTATTGTTACACTGCTACACTGTAATATCCTTTCAAGCTGCATGGTTACCTTAGCATTTACTGCTATTTCTTTCTGTAGTTTCTCCAGAATTATTTTAATGGCCTCTAGATTAATCTTTATGTGGCCTATCAGTGTATTATGTTCATCGTGGGCCTTACCTCCTTGACACCCGGTTCCGTAACAATATACCGATTTTTTTCGCTTACATGGTATTTCGGAATCGCTTTAGGCCTATGATGATAACTCTAGAGGCGATGTCGTAAGTTTTTATGTCTGACGTTCATCCTCATGTTTCATATCGCCTGCGTTCGAGAGTTTTAATCACTTGAAAGAACTCCAATAGGCCTACTTATTCATTTGTAAAGCTAAATCTATATCTGGATGCTAGAGATTCATTGCGAAAATCGATCTGTGATTCTCATCGAATTTGCATCTTGGAGGACGCTATGCCGTACTGCTATCGCAATTATTACTATTCGCGGCTTTGTACTTATGTTTACGTGGTATATTAGGTTCTTCGGCCGAATCCCCGTGCGTTCCAGCATAGCTGGTTTCAGGTAAATGTCGGGGTGGTCCTGTTTCTAGTAGTGTTTCCGGGAATCCCCGCGGATACCACGTCGCCGCTTCAGTTTCATGTGCGGCGGTGGTCCTTTCTAAATGAAACCTTTTCCAGATTGTTTCGTCGATTGTCGGCACTAAGTTAATCTTGGCGAGGTACCGAGTTCTTATAGTCTGCGGCGGACATCGCAGCCCGGTGTTGGTAAACAAGATTCATCTTTGTGCGACTTCCGGGTTTGGTTCACGGCGGGTTGTTTTGACAATCGGTGGCCTGAGTTTAATCATCAGCCAAATCTCGTTACAAACTTTGGTGCACAAAACAATTCTTCTTTGCGGCAGATTTGTCAAAGAATGTCTTTTCCTTTGCGTAAGTTTAATCATGAATTTAAATACTTGGTTTCTCGGTTATTTATTTCACTTCATGGTTTTTGTTCGCACGTAGACAATTTTATTATTTCTCGTCTGTTAGAGAGTATTTTCGTGCGTTCAAGTTGTACACAGAATTTTGGGATAACTCTGAATTCCGTTCATATTTTATCCTAAAGAGCTCTAAGCAAATTTTAGCTGATTTTTGTGCCAAATTTCGACTTTCGGTATTCGCCTGTGGTAGTCGTAGTCCGCGTCAGTCGCGTCTATTTAGCGGCGACAAGTCGTCCATATAAGATGGTCTGTGATATCATACAAGTTTCCTTACCCGATCATGACCATCCACCCTTTGTATTTGTTCTCTTGTTGAAGTAACGAATTCCGGCGCAGTATGTGGTAGAGCTTCTCCTCTTGCTCTCCTTCTCGCAATTTCTTCAATCTTGGCCATTTGTCTCCGGTTAAGTTAACAATTAATGTTTATGGTAGACAGACTGTCTTGGTATTCCAAACGGCCTTCTTGAGACATAATTGTCAGATTGAGTCTTGCCTGAGTAGGTTCAAGTTTTTTCTGTCCCTTTTGTCACCTATGGTGTGATTTGAAACTGTGTTTTAACGAGGGTGTATAGCCTCTAACCTCATGCAGGAGATAAGGGTTTTTTTTACTTTTTACGACTCTTTGTTTAGTCGATATTTTGTATGGATTTTTGATGGTAACGAAAACAACATTCTTGTGAACCAAATGATTCTTATTTTTAAGAAATGTAGGTATAAAAGCGTGCATCAGCCAGAGCGTCCCATCTCTCATTAAGTTTAGAATAGTTTACGTGAGACCTTCAAGCTTAAAAAGATGATCGCTCCAAGAAAACAAGTTGAGTTTCACTATAAGAAATGGGATCTGGTGATAAACCAGCTAAATATGTGAACTTTGATTAGTGCATGTTTTTTCAGGAGGATAGGGGTATGAAGGAAGGTCGCTCTGCTCTTGCGTTTTTTTTGTGTGTATGTGTTTTTTTTTTATCATACCTTTTGTCAATTGTAACTTGCTTTTTTTTGTTGAACGGTTAAATAAAAGTCGAGTTTAAAGGCACTCGGCAAATACAAAAAAAAAAAGTTTTCTATTGTAAAAAAAAAAGGGGCAGTGCTTAATCAGTGAGTTCACCGCATTTTGGGTTTTAAGCTTATTGTGTTAAGTACCTTACTTTACAGCCAACTTTGACCTAGTCTTTGGCCTCCACTGTTAATTGTTTATTTTCTTTTTGTGTTTTATCTTTGTGTGTTCCCCCGTTTCGGGGCTCTGAGTTCGCTCACCTCCGTCCTTGCTTCGGCGGCTCGTCTGACAGTTGATGATCAATTTGTATTGAGTCTACGTCAGAGTAAGTATTAAGGCCAAGTAACTACAAAAAGCACCTTGGTGGTTTGTGTTTACTAAAACGGGCTAATACGTACCTGACGTAGACTCCCTCCCATCCCGGTCCCCCTGACAAACTCCACCTTTTGGTAGAGTCAGCTGAGAAGAACGATGGATGGCGTGGTGCCTGTTGGGTCTATGCCCACGGGGGAACCACACCCTTTTTGGGTATTGGGTATTATTTTAGGATTATATTTGGAAAAGGTTCTGCATCCCCAGAGAAGAGGATGCAATTTGTATTGAGTCTACGCCAGGTAAGTACATTCCGATGATCATGACTAGATAGTCTTAACTTTTTATGGCTGCTAGTATTATCAATAGACTATCTATCATGACCGAGTTGTGTGTATGTCTTATGTCATGACTGGTACACTAAAATGGGGATCTGTTACACTCCAACTTTTTTTCATTTTAATTCCATTTACTTTCATAAACTATTTGACTCTGTAAAAGAATTTGATGGCCTATTTATTGCTAGAAGCCTGCTCTTTATCTAAAACCATTTTCGCCATTGGATTAGTATATGAGAGTTGCGGTCAAAAACCTTCAGCTAGGTAACAGGGGATACGGCGGGGGGGGAGCCGGCCCCCCCCCGAGGAGGCCAGCGGGGGTTGAGCCATAGACATCACGACAACGCGTGAAAATGGTGTCGGCCTATAACTTTAAATAGTAGAGAAGTTAAACACTTGTGGGACTCAAATTGCACATACACTGTCCTGAATGATAGATCTAACTAATGATACAAACTAAGGTTTCATTTTAAATGTAATTAATTAATTAGTAAATTAGATGTTAATTAAGGTTACAAATTTTGATCACTTTTGGGGATTTTCGGATGTTCTGTGCTAAATCTATCCCAAAAACGAGGACTAGAACTTGATTAACTTGATGTAATTATCTTTATAATTCTCTTTTAATCACACCACATGTTGCCAAGACCAGACGAAAGCCACCATTAGCCTAATGAAGCATTCCTGTATTAATTAATGGACAACGTTGCATCTTCAACCAAATTGTGGCATTGGTTGGGACCTGTATGGAGTCATGAGTTTAGAGACATTTTATGAGTATGTCAAGTCAAACAAGAAAGGTTGTTATTTTATACATGTAGTAACAACTAAAGCATGATTTAAAATATGGTTATAGGAATAGATATGATCCATGAAAACAATACACTTGTACTAGGGGAAAAGACATTGAAGGACACTGTGCCTCAATAGCCGCTAATCCGTTTATTTTTGCATTTTAAATGAAGTTGGGTAAATGTCAAAACAGGTTTAGTAGCTATGAGGCATACAAATTTAAAGGAAGAAATGCCCCTTGTACATGTTATATTGGTTTGTAAATCTTTGCTCAAAATGTAAATACAGGGCGACTTGAATTATATTGCTATTGACCGTTGTAATACATGGTCACCTGTATGAATATAAATGGATCAACTGAACTTAAATTTGATCAACTTTGCGACAGAACCCCCATTTATCTATGTATTTCTCTTGAAGAAATATAGGGTAGTACTTGAATAAAAGCAGTTTAATCTTCAAAATGACCCCTGTTTTGTCAAAAATATTAAGGATTTGACCCCCCACCCGTGTATGTTCAAAAAAGAATAACATTAGTATCTCCTTATTATTTTTTGGAGGGCCTTGTCATGTCTTTCAAAATCCACATCTGTTTTGCCCTGCACATTTTAGAAAAAAATGACCAAGTATATTAAAATGACCAAAATATGAATTTTTCTTAGGTATTACACCCATAGGAATTTTACCCACCCTGCATATTGTCTCTCTGTTGGCCATATCTGCATCTGTAGTAGAAGCTTTCCAAAAAGGTATACTTATATACAGTTACATGTAAGGAATAAAAGTTGTGTTGAGAGTATACTATTGGTGCCATTCTTGTCATTTTTGCACTGTGTAAATTTTTTTGTACCCAGTTAATGACATATGGCAGTATGTGAAAGTGCCATTTAAAGCCAAGATACACAGACATCTTCTGCTCTAACATTTTATAGCTGCAAAAAATGGCTTCCTTCGTAAATATTCATTATTGGCAATTAAAGTTTATTGTAGCATCGTGAGAGTCTTCTGATGTGATACCATTTTTCCAGATTTAAATTCAACATTATGAAATTTTCAGGTGAAACTTCCCATCGTTGTGTCTAATTGGGCTTCCAAATTTGGCAGCCTGTGTAGATGTTGACATGAAGTTTTTGGGAACACATTGCAAGCATCGGTTACTAAATGGTTTTTAAACAATTATTTCTACAGACTCGAGAGATGCTAGTATGTCAACAAAAGAAGTACTGCTTTATTTAGGAAAGATACATTTCAAAACCAGGGGGCGATTTAGAAAATAAATCTACATGCACAATGTAGCTTTTTTCCCAAATAAGGGCTAAAATACAGACAAATAACATGCACAGAGGGAAATTCACATGCACAGAGTCAATATTACATGCACTGGTGCATGGGTGCACCTGGTGTAAATCAACCCTGTTCAAAAATCTCAAACCTTAAATGGCTATTGGAAATCCACAGACAGCACCAGAACAGTTGTGTAACTATGGCACCATTTAAGATTATGTCCAAATTTTAAAAGATGCCCTATAATACAATTTTGGAACTAGGGGCTAAGTATATTATTTAGTATTATTATTGCACCGCATTCTTAAGCGCTATTCCAATTGATCATGCGCTTGTACAAAAGTCACATTTAGATTACATTATGATATAGTTAAAAATCAACAACATAACAACATCAACATGAAAAATATAAACAACACACAAAAATCAAAAATTATAAAAAATCAATATGACCAGGGGCAACTTGATTAAAACTGCTCATTCAGATGGGAAAAAGGTGAGTTTAAGGGCCTTTTTAAATGCATTAACTGTGGATAAACGACGAATAGAGATGGGGAGAGAGGTCCAGGGCGTGGACAGCAACACAAAATGGCTTTGTCACCATTGATCGAAAGGTAGCGAGAAACGCAACGAAAATTGGCATTCTCAGAGCGCAGACCATGCCTCCCAGAGGATAACCTTATCAGAAGATTTGACAGTGTAAGCCCTGCCCTTAGTACCAATACAAAGCCCAAGGTGCTTTTTTGTAATCTGGCTTTGTCCAAAAAATTTATGTGCACATATATCCTCTCCCTCAAATCTGAATGTTCTGTAGCACACACCAACAAAATACTACATGCAGTAGTGCTCAGGTATTGATTAAGAACTTGATCTGTTTATAACATGTGTGAGTGATGGTAAGACTGCTACACCACTTTGTACTCTGTGCAAATGGAAGCCTTGTTGATTTTTTATCCTCCTCATTTTCACACACCACTTGAATGAATACAATCAATGAAGTGTTGGAAACTATTTTGGCCTAATGTGATTATCTTTTCTAGGTCAATGACATTGACCAGCAGGTTCCCAATTAGGATACTGGTCTATTGGACCCAATAATTTCTAATGTTCCAAATTATGAAGGGGAGGCAAAACACAGTTGCACTACGAAATGAATTTTTTAAGAACATAAAGTGTTGATGGTTCTTAATGTTTAATGGTGTTATACTGTGTTTGAATGCCAAAATGTTTATACAATGTACTAACAGCCGAACCAAAGCGTACTGTGTACATGTCCATCGAGTGATCGGTAGAATGGGATTTTCCGATCACCGTCTGATCAACTGATAGTGATATCGGTACTGATACCGATACACCAATCAGATCGGTACATCTCTCCTAATCATCAATTTTACCTTTAGTGAGTAAATTATTGACCTGGAAACCATATGAGTGAACTTTTAGAGGTGGGTGACCCGTCGATCACCCATCGAATGTGTTGTCTCACTTGTCGTGCAGTACACACCCTCAGACACAGCCAGGTGACAGGCGATAGAGTGCACAGCAGATTTTTGTGTTGACAGCATTTACTGTTTACTTTCATTTGACAGGAGAAGCACTGGTAGGGCTTTAATACAAGACTGTAATTAGTGTTGGGGGGTTTGGGGGGGTGGGGATACTGGACACTATGTTATAATAACAAGATTTAACCACTCACATTGAGCTTGGTCACTCATCACGCCATTTCACACCGTATGAATAGCTTTATCAACAACCCTCAACAATGCATGATTGACAGTGCTCTTGTTTATTTAGATTCATGAGTATTTTCAATGCCCAAAACCACTTTTCTTGATTTTATTAAGGTCCATGGCCCGATCGTATGGAGCGGCCTCGTCCCCAAAGCCCCAGATTTTAACCGGAAGTGGTCAATATTTTGATATCAGAAGAAAGCTACTATTTTTCTCAATTTACCCTGTGAAATATTAGGGCAACAGATATTTTGGTTTGTTGGAAGTTATTAGCGAAATTGTACCCCATTTTGGTCGATGGGTTGGTGGGGGGGGGTGGAGGGGAAGGTGGGGGGTGGCGAAGTACAAAAGAAAGAGAGACGTTAAGTCCAATATTATTTTACACAGTAACTCTATGGGGCTTACAAAATCACGTTTTTAGCTCTCACAGCCAAACGGGTTGAAATATCGGCGTGGAACTTTACAGACGGGGTTTTGGGGTTGAGGCCAATACTATCAAGATGAAAACTTCATATCCTAAATCGGGCCATCCCCCTTTAAATTAGCAAGTTGTTCGTATTACTGTGACATTTGGATTAGTAGTCACAACTAAAAGAGATTTCAGGTTAAGTTTCACTCATACTCACTGTTTTTGAGGCAGTTACAGCATGTAAACAACCAACTTATGGGCCATGTGGACATTCGTGTTGTGCGTTTCAATACCCTGTCCTTCCATGGGTGACAGTAGGAACCTAGTTCGCAATGCAACCCATACATATACGAGCAAATCAGACGCTTCCTTTAATCGCATGACGTTTTCGTTAGGGACCGCTCTAGATGCGAGTACGCCCAATTAAAAAGTTCATCACGGTAGAAAGTTCCTTTTACTATCCAGCTTATAAAAGGGATTAGCAGCATTAATGCGAGCGAGATCAAAAAAATGTAGAATGCATAATTGTTTTAAGAATAAAACAGGGTAGGTCATAAGTGTACAATTAATTACATATAACTGCTGTAATGTAGAACAAAACCACCAAATAAAAAACAAAAAATTAAAAAACTGAAAAAAATAAAAAAAGTAAAAAATTTGTCATACCATCTCCCGCCAACAGCGAACGGCGTGTCAAAATATCTACACTAAAGGACCTCTGATTATTTTTCATTTACCTGATCAAATGTCTCATCAAGACTAAATAAAGAGATCCAGGATCAACAATGTGGAAAGAGAGAAAAAGTGCGAGACGACGTCCTATTTATTTCCATGCAGAACTATCGGCAGAATATATACAACTTGACTGACAATATTCTCAAGTGGTTCCGGTTGAAACATGAATAGCCTCGTCATAGATATGAAATGTCCGACTGCCACACGCAAGTGAAGTGAACCTCCGTTCGTCTCTGCGCGTTAGTATTCTCCAACTCCAGCACGCAGCAGTTGAAGATCTCCAGTGCTGCAGTGGTCATAGACCAAAGGGCTGAGCTGGCTAGCTGGGCTTATGGACTAACACAGTGTGTGTGTGTGACTCTGGTGTGTGACCATGCACCATACACTGTTCTCGCAAATTTTTGAAAAGAAGACAACCGATTGGGATTAGAGTGACAGCGCCATCAAACCGCAGTAGGAAAATGTAAACAACGGGGCCCTACTGCTAGAAATACACATTGACGTTTTCTGTACTGTTGCATTGCAGGTGAACGTTAGTTATTGACCTATCATCAAATAAAGAAAACGCCAACTCTCAACGCTGACCTGTCAACACATCACATACCACACAGCCCAACAAAAGAATGATCAGAAAGTCCACCAGAACCCGAGCCAGAAACAGCGCTTTTAAATGAAACACGGAAAACCCAAGCAATCAGAGGACTGTCTGTAAAACGCTCTCATCGGCAACCCATATTCGCGAGTCCAACAGCAGGACTTGTCCCCAAATACCAAAGTGATGTATGCGAGGTTGCCAAAGTTGAGAACGTGAGAGATAGGCTCAAGAATTTGCTACCTGGAAATCTTATGGACAACATTTTCATCCATGTGGGTACTAACGATTGTACCTCAGCAGCTGATGAGGGAAAGCAGAAAAGCAATTTCAAGAATTGGTACAGGAAACTCACGAAGCGTAGCCCACACTCTACAGTCATCCTCTCTACTGTCTTGCCACGTAACAAAAATCAGCCAAATGTAGACAAGGTCCACCAACAAACTGCGCGGGTGGCCAACACACAGGTTGTATACTTGTCGCAAGACGAAGAAACTTTAGAAGTTAGATCAATCGCCCCGCCGATCAATCTGTACTCTCAGACGGATTGCACTTGTCACGAACTGGGACATTCGCGCCTTCTGAAAACCTCACACAAGCTGTTGACTAAAAATCACCAAGGCTTCAAACAACATACAATCCCACAACAACCAGCGCAAGAACTTTGACCTCGGATAATTCTAAGAATCAAGACAGACATCGCGATCGTCATCATAGCCATTGGAGAAAGAGAGGCCCTAAAACATCGCAGACCCACTCGCATAGTACTAGTAGGCCCGTTAGGAAATTCCATCGCCCGACATATCCTCGCACAGAAGACGCGGCTAAACTCCAGGAATGTAGGCTGTTTTTAGTGGTGAAATGAACTCATACAATATGAAATCTTGTAGGTTTGACGCCCCCTGTCCAGGCTTCTCTGTGGGGCGTTTGGACATAAAAGTAAATGCACAAAACAGGTAGATTCACTGTATGTATGGATGGCCAAGAAGAAGAGCGTGCCGTTTACGGGGATTTTTGAACTTTTTATACCCCGTTATGCGACACGAACTGGGCTACATCAACCATTCATGTCTAAAAGGACGAACTTTGTGACTCTAATGATGACCTGTTTACTGTAAATTGACTCCCTGATGTTTAAATGTTACAAAGGCTTTAATAACCATGCAAAGAATTCCTGACTTAAAATATAATTTTTCAATGACATGTTAAATGAGGAATGTGATACTCAAATATACGTACATGTAATAGTCCCGCTTTCCCTGCCGATTTTAATAATATTTTGAAGTAGGCGAGTGTGAGGGTCTGCTTTTAAAAAAGCCGCCACCGAGAGGGAAAGGTGGGGGAAAAAGAAGCGTATGTTCACACAAGTTAACATTGCTTCAACAACGTTCGCGGTTGCAAATCCAAGCTATACGAAACTTAACTCTTTTGTGATCAAGAAAGATATTCATGTTATGGCTCTTGCCGAAACCTTCCTTAGAGAGAAACGAACGCATTCAAATTGCTAATTATAAATGGCCATAGTAAGAACAGCGGACACCGGATCATATTAAAAAGAGCTCAAGGTGGCAGTGGGCTTCTGTTAACAAGAGTGTGAAAAGTCGTAGATGAAACGTCCTTAATTCAGCATCAATGATATGAAAGATTTGGGTTAAACTTAAATTCAACGACTCTGATGATTCAATTCATTTTTTTATATTGCGGTTGCCTATTTCCCCACAGAGGGTTCCGATCTTGCTCTCACCGAAGAAGATGTACAATTACCCTTCTCTGAAATTTGTAGCATTGAGAGTGATGATCCAAATCAAAATTCTTATTTGGAGGATCTCAATGGTAAAATAGGTAAACATATTAAAGATGCGGGGATGATCGTATTGACCGCAAAGGGCAATTGCTTGTGGATTTTTTGATGATAGTGAGTTTTAACATCCTTAACTGTCTTGATTTATGTTTGGTAAGTTCACATGCAAGAAGAAACGAGCCAGAAGAGAAGAGTATTGGACTATCGTACGTGTTGATAAGTTATTGAAACTGTTGTACTTTGATTGTTGATGATATTGGTGAAATGCATTAGGTTCGGATCATAATGTTCTTTTTTAAAGTTAAAATATCGTACACGAGGGCCGTCCGTCAGTCACCCGTGTACAGATGCGAACAATGAAGCACCGCCGCTTTGTTTGGGATATCGGATCATGTTGGACCCCCTTCCAAGCCGAGTGAATTAGGGCTTTTGATATGTGGAATATTAATAACTTATCGAACCAGGGTGTTATCTGGGATCAATGGAAAAACATCCTTTTGAACGCTGCTCGCATACATGGTACCAAAGATAAAAGTAAATTCTAAAGCGTGGTTTGATAAAGATCTTGAAAAGATCATTAAAGAAGAAAGGATTGCTGCAAGCCAACATCGTAAGTGGGTCCATGACAATGTAACGAAGCCCACGTATGATTCTGAGAGGGATATTTATGGAAGGATTACCAAACCAACGTAAAGCTGTGAAACCAAAATCCGTCACAATAGAAGCGCAACGTGTGATCAATGCATTAAAATTAGTCAAAAGGGCGGCCGACACTCGCGCGACTTTTGGTCCATTTACGAGGCTCTAAGGAGAAGGTAAGAATAAACTCTTTTTAAAAAATCCTGGTACAAGAGAGACCACATCACCGCAAATATTATGAATCTTACCGTTAAAAACAGTATTTCGAGACATTGGCAAAATTGCATGCTAATTTGAAACACGGACCATACCGATGAATTCCATTGCGATGTGTCCCTATTCAGACATTCATCCCTAAACACAGTCAATCGATCAACAACACTGATCCTACACTTGACCAATGTCAACATTACCATTTGATGGTTTCAGCAGGCAATTTCACATTGCAAAACAATAAACAAGTCACCTGGTTATCGATCGCATCACCAACGAGTTTACTCAAAAATGGTGGCGATGCTCTTTGCAAATCTAAGTTGGATGTTTAACAAATTCATGTCTATCGGGTCTGTACCTCCGAATGGACTATGGGAGTTATAATTCCCATCCATAAAAAAGGGGCTAAATCAGGACCATGGCCAATATAGAGGGATATACGTAAATCCGTGCGTTTCCAAACTATTTAATCGTATCCTCTCGCAGGCAGTGTCAAAGTATATTGATGGGACAAACATCCTCTCAGAAAGAAATTCAAGGTGGGTTTTCGAAAGGATTCACGCTGTGAAGACCATATCTTCAATCAAAGTATCACTGCCACTTCGCTCTTTGAAGGCAAAAAAACACTTTCTTGCCCTTCCTTGATTTAAGCAAAGCGTTTGACACTGTCTGGAGAGAGGTGTTTTATTTTAACCGTATGGAAACGCAGCTTAGAGGGAATGTTTTAATGTTATTACTTAGTATGTACAATAATGTTCAGTCGAAATCCGAAAGTTATTTTGGGGACATTGTCACAGATTTTTTGAAATCGACAACGGTGTCAAACAAGGGTGCAATCTCTCCCCCACCCTATCTTGCTTTTTATCAACGAGCTTGCCAAGATGATAAGGGAACGGGAATTAGGCGGGTAAAGTGTGCAATTGGTCCAGATTGGTTGTCTCTTTTGGGCAGACGACGATATTGTTTAATCGGGAGTGGAGATGAAAAGGAGAATGGTGAGAATGAAACGAACCAATTGTCTCCTTGACACAGTCAGCGAATTCGCCCGCAAGTGGAGGAAACTTAAAATTTAACTTCACGAACCAAATGTACTTGTGATCGGCCAACGCCACCAACAAATACAAACGTTGGAAGTTATGCGACGACTTCATTGATGAAGTCGATGAATAAAAGTACCTGGGTACCATTATATCAAGGAACCTTTTGATCACCAAGAACGGTACATGCAGTTATTAAGAAAGGCTAATCGTCTCAGTGGCTTATGATAAGGTCACTTCGGACAACAAAAGAAGATTTTAACAGGGTTTATTTTGGCGATATTCTTTGGAAAGTCTCGCTTTCCGTCAATAAAAATAAACTATGCCTCTGCCGTTTGGATCGCAGTGATTCTGACGTTAACCGTCTCGAAAAAACCACACAGACTATATGGAAGATCTTATCCTTTAAAGGGGCTTAGGAAAATGATGCCAAAGAGGCACTTTACGTTGAGCTGGTTGGAATCATTGCCTCCTATGCACAAATTTCACCCAAGTTATTATTTTTTTTTTTTTAATCGCCCAACTAACATGACTAAAAACAGGATGGCCCCAAACTCTTTAAATGCTATGAGTTATTCTCCCCTGCTCACCAGTCCTTTAAATGGAGTTGGTTAATTAAATCATGTTGAAGTATTTTACGCTAAATGTAACTAACATAGTTACGATTTGTCCCGAAGTGATACTCCACCTCATTCTACTGGGTCTATTGATTTTCAAACCAATAACACAAGGAAAAATTGGGAGGGTAACCGAAAATGGTACAAATAATGCTAGAAGCAATCTCCCTCATTGATTATGTTCTGTTTAAGCAGAAACCAGACCTAGAGCCATATCTTCTGATGACAATATGAATTTCAAAGGATTGTAGCCTCAAATTCAAGGCTCGCACCAACACACTTGGCCTAGAAAACATGAAAACGCTCATGGTTCTGACTTCATGACCGGTTCTCTCAAAAACTTTGCGATCTAACACTGAAGAGAAGAACATTGGCCATTTCATGTTTTTTGTCCATCATCTGTAACATTAAGGGCGAGGAATTGACGTGGCTTCAGCAAAAACTTGTTACAGCCATAAAATCTCACCCACCTTTTGGCACTGTTTATTATGGGGACACCACGTTCAAACGCTTCCTTGATGCTTGAAACCTTTGCCAAGTTGATAAGGTGCTAGGGGATACTTTTTACAAATGCAGTAAAAATTATATCCAAGCGTGCGTGGTCACTTTAGCTCCCAATATATAATAACTATGCTACTGAGTAGTCTTTTATGCCCAGTTAGTTGTCATGTTTCATTTGATATTATGTAATATTTTATTTTGGTATCTTGTTTTGGTATATTTTGCTTCGTCTGTTTCTTAAGGTATTTTGTCTTCGGACGCACCACCGGGTAGGTGGAGTGCCACTGTACTAAAAGTGTAGTTCCGTGTTAATAAATAAACACACATATAAATAAACGAAATAAAAAATATAAACAGCAAGATGGATGTGCAACTGACTCTCTACACATAGAGAATCAGTGAATGTGACACACGTGGTGACCTTTTATCGCTAAGCAAAGTTAGCAATTGGAGTGAGTGAATTGACTCTTGCGATCACAGTGCAGATAAATAGATAAACGGGCAATGTCCTCAAATAGCCCCCCGGTTAAAAATGGGCAGACAATATGAAAGGACCCCCTAGCTTACTGAAAATAAATACGTGCCGTAAGAGTACATTGAACACAGTTTCATCTTGCCACTTTTCGTTGGTTTAATAAATGAAAAAATAAAATGCCCTTTATTAGCTTAAAAAATTATAAAATAATATAGGCTAAAGTAAAATGTTTACCCAAATTTAGCGTTTACCTTATGGCCCATACTATTAATAAAAATTAATAAAATTTGTAATAGGGGACTAATATTATAATAAATTAAAGTGGTTAATTGAATGCGTCTTCTCGCCTTAGTTTAATTCCTTATTACGTTTGTAATAATAATATTAATAATAATAAATTTGTACTATAAGGGGCCTAATATTATTAATAATAAAGTGGTTCACTGAATGGTCTTCCGCTTTAGCAATTTCCTTTATACCGTTTACATGGTATATGTCTGGAAAAAGCAGTGTTATTGCACTTTATTCCACGTTTTTATTTGAAACTACGAAAAGCAGGACTTGCCACCTATATCATTCCGTTTTCGCTCGACATTTATGTGAAAATAGGCCCCACTTTCAAATACTGCACAAATAACACTTTACTGTGAACAAAACAACGCGCCAGAAGCAAAAGACCCGTCGGAACAAGTGACCCTCTGAACAAATAGACCCTCAAAACCACTCTTGCTTAACTTCTACCCCCAAAAATACGAAACCTCTTTTGCTGGCTTAAATAGCCACATAAAGAAATCCCCTTTTCTCGCCTCCGGGACCAAAGCTAACAGAACCTTGATGAATTCAGTTAATAAACAAAAAGTTCGTCAATCTAATACCCATATCCTCAAATAGCCCCGTTTCAATGGAACTTTTGTACACAGACAGGGCCTATTTGAGGATATGTATAAGAGCGATGTCAACATCCAACCTCTTATACATATCCTCAAATAGTCCCGTTTCAATGGAACTTTTGTACACAGACGGGGCTATTTGAGAGGATATGTATAAAGTGATGACTTTCCAAGTAGTATTTTTCCAAAACCATGTTTTTCCCCCCCCCCCCCCCCCCCCCCAATAGCACTCATTGCCCTTAGATCAGTTAATAAAGCAGTTAATAAACAACACAGTTCGTCACTCTAATACCATATCCTCAAATAGCCCCGTTTCAATGGAACTTTTGTACACCAGGACGGGGCTATTTGAGGATATGTATAAGGTGATGGCAAATCATCCACACTCTGAACAATCCAAAATAAGCCCGTTCAATTGGAAACTTTGTTACACCGACGGGGCTATTGAGCGATAGGTATTTAGTGACGATACTTTCATCAAGGTTAATAAGTACCGCCCCCGGAGGGGCTAAAAAGGGGATTGCTTTTGGGGGCTTTTATAAATAGCAAAAGAGGGGCATGGTATGCATTTGGGGGGAAGAGGTTAAGGAAGCCAAGGTAAAGACGGGTCTATTGTTACAGAACCGGGGCCTATTTGTAATGACGGGGCCTCCTATTTGTACTGACGGGCTTATCCGTACCGACGGTACATGATTTATTTGTTAAGAACTGTTTTGTTGTATTTTATTGGCTGTATTAACGGAATTAAAGGGCATCTATTATTTATATTTTTAATTAGATTATTTTGTTTTTTAGTTAATTGTGTAAATTGTTGTAACACAAAATTTTATATTCTTTATTCAGATTTTACTTTATGAATTTTTAGTTTAGCGGAAATAAAGGGCATTATATTAATTTTGCCAATATTATTATATTGTTACAGGTTAAATGTTTAAATTTGTGTTTTAAACATTTTTTGATTAAGATTATTTTATCATTCTTAACGGAATTAAAGGGCGTATATTTATTTTTCATTATTATATAGTTCAATATTTACAATTTGTGTAAGAAATGTTTTTTTTTTTTTTTTTTTTTTTTTTTTAAATTTTAAACGGAATAAAGGGCATTATATAAATTTGCCATTATTATATTGGTTTTATTAAAAACCCCTTTCTGGTCTAAATTTAGTGAAAAAAACAAAATTGTCATTTTTATATATTTATTAAGATTACTTTATGAATTTTTATTTTAAGGAATAAAGGGCAGTATATAATTTTTGCCAAATTATTAGTATTATTGTTGTTACATAGTTAATGTTTAAATTTGTGAAAGAAATTGCCTGTATTGTTATATTTTTAATTAAGGTATTTTATAACTTTTAACGGAATAAAGGGCATTATATTTTTATCAGTACCAAATATTATATTGGCTTGTGTAAATTTTATAGGAAATGTGTGAGAGAAGTAAATGTTGGAGCTTAGATTATTTAATTATTATTTGATTTAGTATTATTGGTTTTTAATAATTTTAAATCATTCAAGGTAAGCCACCGCACGGGAGTGCGTAATCTTGCCCATTTTCACGTCGCGCTAAGCAGGACTCCTGCACGGGCGCGCCCAGTATAAGTGCGCGTTAGCATCTGCGTGTATCTTTTTTTTTACCAAGCTAGGGGGGGCTTTTTTCATTGTGTTTATGATACGGGGCTATTTGAGGACCATTGCCAAAAAACGTTCTGACCGTAGGCGCTAGGAATGTGCATAACCGGTAGGCATATTTTTTTTACTTTGTTCATGCAATAGTAATAAGTTTAATATGCCGGATACAGTATTTGAGCCTTCATGGACATGTTGTTTTCATGACACTGACACTAGTGACAGGGACAGGATGTAGGAACTTAGATCATGTACAGACTGCAGTAGTCAGTCTCAGATTGTGTAAACCAAAATGCCAAAAGGCCATTCACAAGGCAAACGTGCAGACCAGAACTTGAAGTTGCCAAGTGGGCAATATCTTGATATAAGCCCCGTGACGTTTAGAACCCCTAGCTTACTGAAAATTAATAATCATTACACTAACGCCGCACGGCTCTCCAGTTCGGCGGTACTCGACATGGATGTTTTAAAAGGGCAAACACTTCTCTCGTACAGTGTATGCAATTCCAGATTGAGGTGGTACCCGACATGGGTGTTTTAAACTGGCAACAGTTCTCTCGTCAGGTATACAATTCGGAACCACGTTGCAAAATTAATGGAAAGGGTTATCCCACGGACCGCTATATTATTCATGATATTAGACTCTGCTTTCACAACCAGATGCCTATACTTTTTGTTCAGAGAATTTATTTCAGAACAAATAGGAATGGTCGAATAAAAAGAGTATTAATCGATAGATGAAAGCAGTCGCTTCTTCATAAATAATCGGTTTACGACCCATTGCCAATCTTTTTACTCGGAGAAACGTGTTCTAGATGTTGGTTAGATATATGAACAGCATTTATTAAGGATAGGGTTTTATTCCGTTATTTAGAACAGAAGTTACTAATGTAAAAAAATAACAATGCACCACAAATCCCCCAAAGAAGCTTTAAATATCATATTGTCCATATGAAAGCAAATAAGAGCTTTTAAAACCAGAGTGTTTCGTAACTTGTAAGTTCGAAATAAAATTACCGAGAAACCACTTTGGAAATTTTAATTTTATTTTGTAAAAAACATAATGTATGGAAAACAAGGAAACTTACCCCCTCTCCCCCGATAATTAATATATTTGCCATTTTATTCCGTCATTTAGACATGGAAAATCACCAATATACGTAACCACTTGGGCCCATATTTCATTACAATGCATAGAAAACCAAAACAATTAAAATACATCAATTTAAATATAATTGAATGTTGCCTCAATTACTCTCAAAGTTTTAATGACGTAATAAAGTGCCTATGTAAATAGGAATTTAATCCACAATATAAAAAGGCCTATCTTGAATAGAATGACCACCAATACCGGGTCCTGTAATATGTTGTTTTTGTCCGATTTTATTTTTTTCGGTGAATTTCTAGCTAAAGCGCTTAGTTCTAGAGGACTAATTTATAACGACCCGTTCACTCTCTTCTTTCTTGTTTAACCTTCTTCCCACAAAAAAAACTACCGAGACCCTCTTTTGCTGATTAAAATATCCCCAAAAGAAATCCCCTTTTCTCGTACTCGGACGGGAGAAATAATATAGAATGTTATAACAGAAAACGGATGCCGTACTATATATATACTCTTGTTATACGACCCGGGCCATATCTTTTTATACAGGGAATTCTGTGTGAGACCATAGAACGGGTCGTTTAGTTTTATCAACAAGAGGATATATAGAGAGATGAATTCCTCTCGTTCTAATTATACTCTTGTTATAGACCCGTGCGATGCCTTATCTTTTTAACAGGGAAGTCTGATTGATGAACCATAGATACGGGTCGTTATAACAAGAGTATATATTACAGTGACGAGTAGGAGCTTTACGCCTCCCCCCCCCCCCCTGGATA
>JAMKCH010022613.1:0-20992 GCA_023653785.1 Ophioderma brevispina | reverse complement strand
GAAAGAAGGAAAAAGAGCAACCATGGACTAAATTATCTTTTTAAACTTGGAATACGGAAAATGACAAAGAACGTACGTTTCAATCTGGGAAATTGCCAAACAATTACCATTAGCCTCATTGTAAGTGTCACAGTTTATAACCTTAGCACATAAAAGTGAATGTGTCTGTGGCAATGATGATCACAATGTATGCAATGAGATGTATGGTTAAAAGTCCCGGAGTGCAATAGTTAATTAAATGGCTTAGCGGTAAATCTGTCAGACTTACAGAAATGAAAACACGTGTCGTGAGTTCGAGCCTCTCTCATTCTTTTTTAATTAATTTTTAATATAAGATTTTGTTAAGAGGGTCATGCTCAAAGTGTGGAACTTTTGATTTATGTTATTAAACATTAATTCACTCAGTGGCCTTATAGGCCCCAAAATGCCACTAATTGATTATTTGTGAGGTCCCGAAGCCGAAGCAAGATATTCATGTCTAATCAAACAAGGACGTTCAAAGCAAACTTCTTGTGTGTAATTGTGCAAAATTTGGTGTTATTTTTGTTAATATCTTTATCCGTGTTCATTTTATGGTCAAAAAAATGGAATTTATATGATTTTTTTTCGACTTCGCGCACACTGTCTGAGCGGAAATGCAAAATATTTCATCTAATGTTAGTTTTTGGGTCATCACTTTTTATTGGATACAGATATTTAAACCAAATTTTCAGCAACTTATAAAATACCTTTTGCATTTGACTCCAGAAAGATTGTTACCCAAAATTATGGACTCTTTAGGAATGGCAATGAAAATAATATCCGTGTTGAATTGATACAGGTTTAGACCTATGTCACGTTAGAATCGCAAGAATTTTAAGAAAGTTTTAACTTAAAAAGACCTTCAATTTGTAATTTGTTTGCATTAGGTGGGGTGTGAGTCTTACGATTGCCATGTTCTAGAGTCATAAACATTTTTCTAATTAGGGTACGGTCATGTTTATCAAGTGCGAATGTGATATGCGTGGAATACTGCAAACCCTGAAAGTGTCTATCAATGCCGAAAAACACACGACAACCTTGCGATGTTTCATCAATTATCAAGAGAGACTTTACAGGAGCATGCACCACCGGTCATATAAGAAAGAGAAGAGCAAGAAACGAAAGACAGCTGACAATCGATGCTATTTTATTCAATGAAAAAATTAGTATTTAGGCTTATTATATTAATATTAATAAAAATAATTCTATACATTGAAGGAAAAAAATTGACAACAATCATAAATTACGGTATCACCTTTTGGAAATTCATGCAACAGACATACGTAATAATGCATATTATAATACACCCACCACACACACTGATATTAAATTACTGAAATAATTCGTACTCACATGAATGGAAAAAAAATTGACAAAAATAATAACTTACTGTTATCACCTTGGGAATTCATTGCAAACAGACAAACTGTACTCATTGCATAATATACACCACACACACTCACTCACTCACTCATTCACTCATTCCACTCCACTCACTCACTCGTTTGTTCATCTTTTTACATACCCCAAAAACTACAAAAAAGGCATCAGCAGGGCTCGAACCCATGATAGGTTATTCTTGAGTCGTGATCTTATCCGATTTTAGCCCACTTGTAACTATGGTTGATTTTGGATCGGGGAATGTACACTTTACCAATAAGTTTAAAACGGTAACGTGTTGAACAATTTTACCATAGAATTGATCTAATATTTCATGATTTCAAACTATGACAAAAATGTTCCCATATTAATTGAGATAATGATGACTGGTGCGATGAAACATCAAGATTTTGCTTAAGAAGTAAAGGTTAGGCGTTTTCACAACAGAATTTACCATTGGAAAGAGGAAAAACAAGAGCAACCATGACTAAATCTTTTAAAACTGATAGGTAAATGTACAAAGAACGTTCGTTTCAATCTGGAAATTGCAAAAACATTTACCATTAGCCTCATTGTAGTGTCACAGTTCTATAAACTTAGCACATGACAGTGAAACCGTCGTCTGTGGCATGATGATCAACAAATTCGTATTGCAATGCGATGTAATGGTTTAAAAGTCCGGAGTGCAATAGAATAGTTTAAGCAAATGGCCTTAGCGGTAATTTCTGTCAGACTTACAAGCAGAATGAAAACACGTGTCGTGAGTTCGAGCCTCATCTACATTCCTTTTTTTTTATTTAATTTTTAATATAAGATTTGTAAAGAGGGTCATGCTCAAGGTGTAATCTTTTTGATTATGTTATTAACGTTAATCACTGCAGTGCCCTTAACGTTCTTATAGGCCCAAATTGCACTAATTGAATTATTGGTGACCGGTCCCTCAGCCGAGAAGATATTAGGTAATCAAACAAGGACGTCAAAGCAACTTTTCTTGTGTGTTTGTAATTGTGCAAAATTTGGTGTTAATATCTTTACCGTTTCATTTTATGGTCCAAATAAAATGGAATTTAATGATTTTTTCGACATTCGCGCACACATCCGGAAAACAGGTTAGAACATAATGCACGTCTCTTTGAAAAATGTTCCCCTCTCTCCCCTAGTCAATGTTGAGCCACCCCATGTACTCAACACCCTTTTCACTTCATCCCAAAAATTGGGTGATAGGGGCGCGTGGGGAGTGGTAGGTTTGAGAGACAAGTTCTCGCCTTCATTTAAAAATCTTTGACCCATCAGTCAAAAAAACCACTACATTGTAAAAAATGACGCTATTTTAACCTGAGTGATTAGGTTCAAAAACTCTTTTTCCCGGATGGTCTGAGCGAAATGCAAAATTTTCATCTAATTTTAGGTTTTGGGTCATAACTTTTTATTTGATACAGATATTTAAACCCAAAAATTTCACACACTACTAATAATACCTTGGTGCTTTTACTCAGAAGATTTGTTGCCAAATATGGACTCTTTAGGGAATGTCACGTGACAAATAATATCCGTGGTTGAAGTTATACGGTTTAGCCTATTGTCACGTTAGAATCGGGAAGAATTTTAAGAAAGTTCTAACTTTAAAGACTTCAATTGTATTTGTTTTTCATTAGTTGCGTGTGGGTCTTACGATTGCAATGTTCTAGAGTCATAACATTTTACTAATTAGGGTACGGTCACTGTTATACGTGTGCCGAACGAATGGGACATGCGTGGAATACTGCAAAACCCCGAAGTTCTATCAATGCCGCAAAAGAGAGACTTTACAGGAGCATGCACCACCGGTCATATAAGAAAGAGAAAGAGCAAGAAACTAAAGACAGCTTGCAATGGAGTGCAGTTTATTCAATGAAATTAGTAGTTAAGTTAGGCTTATTATCTTAATATTAAAAAAATAATTTCTATAATTGAAGGTAAAAAAAAATTAACAAAAAATAATAAATTACTGTTATCACCTTTTGGCATTCATTGCAAACAGACCATACTGTACTCAGGCATAATACGATACACACACACTATATTAATATTACTGAAATAATTTCGATAACAGTGAAGGACAAAAAATTGACCAAAATAATAAATTACTGTTTTTTTTTTTTAATTGAATTTTATTACTATTACTGTACTCATGCATATAATACACACACACACTCACTCACTCACTCATTCACTCATTCACTCATTCACTCACTCACTCACTCGTTTGTGCACTCTTTTTACATACCCCAAAAATATTACAAAATTAAAGGCATCAGCAGGGCTCGAACCCATGATAGGTTGTTCTTGAGTCTGATTTCTGATCCGATTAGCCCTTAACTGGAAACTCTGTTGATTTTGGATCGTGGAAGACACTTTTACAAATTAAGTTTTTTTTTTTTTTTTTTTTTTAATAAAACGGTTTAAAGGTTGAACATTTTACCATAGAAATTGATACTAATATTTCATGATTTCAAACTATGAAAACATGTCCTCATATTAAACTGAGATATAAATGATGACTGGGGCGGTGAAATCATCCAGATTTTCTGCATAAGAATGTAAAGTTTAGGCGTTTTCACAACAGTTTACATTGGGAAAGAAGGAAAAAAGGGCAACCATGACTAAATCTTGTTTAACTGATACGGTAAAATTGTACAAAAAACGTACGGTTTCAATCTGGTAATGCAAACAATTTCCATTAGCCTCATTGTAGTGTCACACTTCTATAACCTTAGCACATAACAGTGAACTGTGTCTGTGCAATGATGATCACAATGTAGGCAATGCGATGTATGTTTAAAAGTCCCGGAGTGCAATAGTTAAGCTAAATGGGCTTGCGGTTAATTCTGTCAGATTACAAGCAATATGAAAACACGTGGCGTGAGTTCGAGCCCTTCATTCCTTTTTTTTTAATTTAATTGTTAATATAAGATTTTGTAAGAGGGTCATGTCAAGGTTGTAAACTTTTGATTTTGTTATTAACGTTAATTACTGCAGTGCCCTATCGTTCTTATAGTCCCAAAATGCACTAATTGAAATTATTTGGACGGTCCTAAGCCGAGCAAGATAGTATGTAATCAAACAACAAGGACGTCAAAGTGAAACTTTTCTTGGGTGTAATTGTGCAAAATTTGGTGTTGTGTTAATATCTTTATCCGTTTTATTTTATGGTCAAAAAATGGAATTTATATGATTTTTTTGCGACTTCGCGCACACATGTCTGAGCCGAAATGCAAAAATTATTATCTAATTTTAGTTTTTGGGTCATAACTTTTTATGGTACAGATATTTAAACCAAAAAATTTCAGCAATTACGAATAATACCTTTGCATTTTACTCCAGAAAGATTGTTAACAAATATGGACTCTTTAGCGAATGGTCACTGAAAATAATATCCGTGTTTAATTTATACAGGTTTAGCCTATTGTCCCGTTAGAATCGGAAAAGAATTTAAGAAAGTGTTACCTTAAAAGAGTTAAAAGACTCTTCAATTTGTAATTTGTTTCATTTAGTTGCGTGTGAGTCTTACGATTGCAAGTTCTAGAGTCAAACACATTTTTAATTAGGGGTTACGGTCACTGTATAAGTGCCGAATGTGACATGCGTGGAATAATGCAAACCCCGAAGTTCTAACAATGCCGCAAAACACACGACAACCTTGCGATTTTCATCAATTATCAAGAGAGGCTTTACAGGAGCATGCACCCACCGGTCATATAAGAAAGAAGAGGCAATGAAACTAAAGAAAGGCTTGCAATGAGTGCCTATTTATTCAATGAAATTGGTATTTAGGCTTATTATATTAATATTAAAAAATAATTTCTATACATGGAAGGAAAAAAATTGACAAAAAAATAAATAAATTACTGTTATTCACCTTTTGGATTCATTGCAAACAGACATACTGTACTCATGCATATTTATATACACCCCACAAACTTATATTAATAGTACTGAAATAATTTCGATACATTGAAGGAAACAACAAAATTTGACCCAAAAAATAATAAATACTGTTATCACTTTGGGCAATTCATGCAAAACCAGAATACTGTACTTCATTGCATATATACACCCACACACTCCACTCCACTCACTTCATTAACTAATCACTAATTCACTCATTTCACTCATTCACTCACTCACTCACTCGTTGTTCACTCTTTGGTACATACCCCAAAATATTACAACAAACAAGTTGACTACAGCAGGGCTCGAACCCATGTAGTTATTCTTGAGTCTGATTCTTATCCGATAGCTACTTGACAAACTCTGTTGATTTTGGAATCGTGGAATGTACAACTTTTACAAATTAAGGTTTTAAAACGTAAAAGTGTTGAACAAATTTACTCTATAGAAATTTGAGCTAATATTTCATGATTTCAACTTAGGGGGACAAAACATTTCCCATATTAACTGAGATAAATGATGACTGCTTGGGGCGATGAAATCATCAAGATTTCTGCTGAAGAATGTAAAGTTTAGGGCGTTTTTTCACAACAGTTTTACCATTGGACAAGAAGGAAGGAAAAAAAAGAGCAACCATGACTAAATCTTTTAACTCGATACGGTTAAATAAAATGTACAAAGAACGTACGTTTCAATCTGTTAAATTGCCCAAACAAGTTACCATTAGCCTCATTGTAGTGTCACAGTCTATATACCTTATGCACATAAAACAGTGGAAAACTGTGTCTGTGGCAATGATGATCACAATGTATGCAAGGCGATGTATGTTTAAAAGACCCGGAGTGCAATAGTTAAAATTAAATGGCTTAGCGGTAATTCTGTCAAGACTTACAAGGCCAAATGAAATAATACGGTCGTGAGTTCGAGCCTCTCTCATTCCTTTTTTTAATTTAATTTCTTAAATAAATTGAGGTGTTATAAGAGGGTCATGATCCAAGGTGTAATTTTGATTTATGTTATTAACCTTAATCACTGCAGTGCCCTTATAGGCCCAAAAATGCACTAATGATTATTTGTGACCGGTCCCTAAGCGAGCAAGATATTATGTAATAAAACAAGGACGTCAAAGCAACTTTCTTGTGTGTAATTGTGCAAAAATGTGGTGTTACATCTTTATCCGTTTTATTTTTTGGTAAAAAAAATGGAATTTATATGATTTTTTTTCGACTTCGCGCACACTGTCTGAGCGAATGCAAAATATTTCATCTAATTTAGTTTTTGCGTCATACTTTTTATTGGATACAGATATTTATTAAACCAAATTTTCAGGCAAATTACTAATAATACCTTTTGCATTTACTCCAGAAAGATGGTTACCAAATATGGACTTCTTTAGGGGAATGGTCATGAACATAATATCCGTTGTTGAATTATACAGGTTTAGCCTATTGTCAGTTGGAATCGGAAGAATTTAAGAAAGTTTTTAACTTAAAAGACTTATTGTACTTTGTTTCATTTAGTTGGGTGTGAGTCTTCGATTGCAATGTTCTTGAGTCATAACATTTTTTAATTAGGGTACGGTCACTGTTATAAGCGCCGAATGTGAACATGCGTGGAATACTGCAAACCCCGCAGTTCTATCAATGCCGCAAAACACACGAAAACCTTGCGATTTTTTCATCAATTATCAGGAGAGACTTTACAGGAGCATGCACAACCGGTCTATAAGCAAGAGAAAGAGCAAGAACTAAAGACAGCTTGCACTGAGTTGCTATTTTTATCATTGAAATTGTATTTAGGCTTATTATATTAAATTAATAAATCATTTCTAGACTGAAGGAAAAAAATGCAAAAATAATAAATTACGGTAATAACCCCTTTTGGAATTCATTGCAAACAGACAAACTGTACTCATGGCATATATATATAACACACCCACACTTATTATTAATATTACTGAAATAATTTCGATACTATTGAAGGAACAAATTGACAAAAATAATAAATTACTGTTATTCACCTGTGGGAATTCATTGCAAACAGGGACAACTGTACTAATGCATATATATAACACACACACACTCACTGACTCAATCATTCCACTCATATCACTCACTAAATCGTTGTTCACTCTTTTACATACCCCAAAATATACAAACTAAGGGCGTATCAGCAGGGCTCGAACCCTGAGGAGGGTATTCTTGAGTCTGATTCTTGTCCGATTAGCCCAACTTGCAACTATGTTGATTTTGGATCGGGGAATGTACACTTTACAATTAAGTTTTAACGGTAACGTGTTGAACAATTTACCATAGAAAATTGATTTCTAAGATTTCATGATTTTCAACTATGACAAACATGTTCCCATTTTAATGAGATAAATGATGACTGGGGCGCTGAAATCATCCCAGATTTCTTGCTTAAGAATGTAAAGTTTAGGCGTTTTCACAACAGGTTACCATTGGAAAGAAGGAAAAAAAGAGCAACCTATGACTAAATCTTTTAACTGATACGGTAAATAAATGTAACAAAGAACGTACGTCCAATATGGTAAAATTGCAAACAAGTTACCATTAGCCTCATTGTAGTTTCAAGTTCTTTAACCTTAGCACATAACAGTGAACCGTGTTGTATGTGGGCAATGGATGATCACAATGTATGCAATGCGATGTATGTTTACAAGTCCCGGAGTGCAATAGTTAAGCTAAATGGCTGCGGTAATTCTGATCAGACTTACAAGCAAATGAAAACAGTTGTGTGAGTTCGAGCCTCGTCTATTCCTTTTTTTTTTTATTAATTTTAATAGAACATTTTGAAAGAGGGTCATGCTCAAGGTGTAACTGTTGATTTATGGTATTAACGTTAATCACTGCAGTGCCCTTAACGTTCTTATATGCCCAAAATGCACTAATTGAATTATTTGTGAACGGTCCCTAAGCCGAGCAAGATATTAGTAATCAAACAAGGACGTCAAAGCAAACTTTTTCTTTTGGTAATTGTGCAATAATTTTGTGTAATATCTTGATCCGTTTTATTTTATGGTCAAAAAAATGTGAATTTATATAGATTTTTTCGGATTCGCGCACACGATCCGGGAAAAAATGGTTTTTAGAACATAATAAACGTCTCTCTTGAAAAAATGTTCCCCCTCTCTACCCTATTCAATGTTGAGCCACCCCATGTACTCCCATCCTTTGTAATTCTCCCAACATTGGTTGGATAGGGGGAGGGGTGGGGAAGGGTAGTAGTTTGAGAGACAAGTTCTCGCCTTCTTTTACACTTGTGCATCAGTCAAAAACAACTACATTGTTAAAAATAGGATAGAAATTTTAACACTGAGTGAATAGTGTTCTAACAACTTTCTTCCCGGATGTTTCATGAGCGAATGCAAAATATTTCATCTAATTTTAGTTGTTGGGTCATAACTTTTATTGGAGACAGATATTTAAACCCATTTCAGCAATTACTAATAAAACCTTTGCATTTACTCAGAAAGATTGTTGCCAAATATATGGATCTTTAGGGAATGGTCCACTGAAAAATAATATCCGTGTTGAAATTATAAAGGTTTCGCCTATTGTCACGTTAGAAGCGGAAGAATTTTAAGAAAGTTTTAACTTAAAAGGACTTCAATTTGTTAATTTGTTCATTTAGTTGCTGTGTGAGTCTTACGATGGCAACTGTTCTAGAGTCATAACATTTTACTAATTAGGGTACGGTCACTATTATAAGTGCCGAATGTGACATGCGGGGAATTACTGCAAACACGAGTTCTATCAATGCCGCAAAAGAGAGACTTTACAGGAGCATTGCACCACCGGTCATATAAGAAAGAGAAGAGCAAGAAACAAAGACAGGCTTGCAAGAGTGCGATTTTATCAATGAATTAGTATTTAGGATTATTTATTAATATTAAAAAAAAAAATAATTTCTATAAATTGACAGGAAAAAATGACAAAAATCATAATTACTGTTGTCACCTTTTGGGAATTCATTGCACACAGGACATGATCATGTCACTCATGCATATATATATAACACACACACTTTATATTACTATTACTGAAATAATTGTCCGATACATTGAAGAAAAAATTGACAAAAATAATAAATTACTGTTATCACCTTTGGGCATGTTCATTGCAAACAGACCAGACTGTACTCATGCAGAGAGTACACACACACAAGCACTCACTCACTCATTGCACTCATTCAATAATCACTCACTCACTCACTCGTTTGTTTCCTCTTTGACAGACCCCAAAATATTACAAAATCAGGCATACAGCAGGGCTCGAACCCATGCTAGGTGGATTCTTGAGTCTGATTTTAGCCGCGTAGGCCTACTATTGCAACTCTGTTGATTTTGGATGTGGAATGGATGTACACTTTTAAATGCTTTTTTTTAACAACGGTAAAGTGTGAACTAATTACCAAGAAATTGATTTTTTTAATTCTAATATTTCATGATTTCACTATGACAACAGTTGTTCCCATTTAACTGAGATAAATGATGACGGGGGCGATGAAATCATCCGATTTCTGTTAAGGAATGTAAAGTTAGGCGTTTTTTCACAACAGTTTACCATTGGAAAGAAGGAAAAAAGAGCACCGACTAAATTTTTAAATGATACGGAAAATGTACAAAGAACGTACGTTTCAATATGGTAAATTCAGAAACAATTTACATTAGCCTCAGTGTAGTGTTCACCGTTCTCAAACCTAGCACATAACAGTGAACTGTGTCTGTGGCAATGATGATCAAAATGATGCAATGCGATGTATGTTTAAAGTACCGCGAGTGCATATAGTTAAGCTACATGGCGTAGAGGTAATTCGTCAGACTTACAAGCAAATGAAAACACGTGTCGTGAGTTCGAGCTCTATCATTCCTTTTTTTTCATTTAATGTTTTAATAAAAGATTTTGTAAGAGGGTTCATGCTCAAGGTGTAACTTTTGATTTATGTTATTAACGTTTAATCACTGCAGTGCCCTTATGGTTCGCTCTGGCCCAAAATGCTAGCTAATTGAATTATTGTGCCGGTCCCTAAGCCGAGCAAAAAGATTATGTAATCAACAAGGACGTCAAAGAAACTTTTCTTGTGTTATTGTGCAAAATTTGGGGTTAATATCTTTATCCGTTTCATTTTATGGTCACAAAATGGAATTTATAGATTTTTTGTCGACTTCGCATGCACACATGTCTGAGCGAAAAATGCAAAATATTTCATCTAATTTAGTTTGGGGTCATAACTTTTGATGGATACAGATATTTAAACCAAATTTTCAGCAATTACTTATAATACCTTCTACATTTTACTCCAGAAAGATTGTTGCCAAAATATGGACTCGTTAGGGAATGGTACTGAAAATAATATACGTGTTGAATTTATAAGGTGTAGCCTATTGTCACGTTTTTAGAATCAGGAAAATTTAAGAAAGTTTAAAACTTAAAAGACTTCAATTGTAATTTGTTTACATTATTTGCGTGTGAGTCTTACGATTGCAATGTTCTAGATCAAACATTTTTCTAATTAGGGTTCGGTCACTGTTATAAGTGCCGAAGGTGACATGCGTGGAATACAGCAAACCCCGAAGTTCTAACAATGCCGCAAAACAAACGACAACCTTGCGATTTTTCATCAATTATCAAGAGAGACTTTACAGGAAGCATGCACCAACCGGTCATATAAGAAAGAGAAGAGCAAGAAACAAAGACAGCTTGCAATGAGTGCTTTTTATTCAATGAAATTGGTATTTGGATTATTAGTATTAATATTAAAAAATTAATTTCTATACATTGAAGGAAAAAATTTGACAGAAAAATAATTAAATTACTGTTATCACCTTTGGGAATTCATTGCAAACAGACATACGGTACAATGCATATATATATACACACACACTTATATTAAATATTACCTGAAAAATTTTCGATACAATTGAAGGAAAAAAAAAGATGTGACAAAAATAATAAATTACTGTTAGCACCGGTGGGAATCATTGCAAACAGACATACTGTCTCACGGATATAGACACCACACCACACTCAACGCACTAAATCACTCATTCACCATGCACTGGTGTTTTTTTTGGTTTGTTTTTTGTTGTTTTTCAGGCACGCATTCAAGCATTCAATCACTCACTCACTCGTTTGTAACTCTTTTTGAAATACCCCAAAATATTACAAAATAGGGCATCAGAGGCTCGAACCTGATAGGTTATTCTTGCGTCTGATTCTTATCCGATTCGCCTATTGCAACGCTGTTGATGTTGGATCGTGGAAATGTACACTTTACAATTAAGTTTAAAACGTAAAGTGTTGAAACATTTACCATGGAAATTGATCTAACTTTCATGATTTCACTATGACAACATGTTCCCAGATTAAAACTGAGATAAATGATGAGCTGGGGGGCGATGAAATCATCCAGATTTATGCTTAAGAATGTAAAGTTTAGGCGTTTTCACAAACAGTTTACCCTTGGAATGAAGGAAAAAGAGCAACCATGACTAAATCTTTTATACTGATACGGATAAATGTACAAAAAACGTACGTTTCAATCTGTTAAATTGCAAACAAGTTACCATTAGCCTCATTGTAGTGTCACAGTTCATTGAACCTTAGCACAAACAGTAAACTGTGTCTGTGGCAATGATGATCACAATGTATACAATGCGATGTATGTTTAAAAGTCCCGGAGTGCAATAGTTAAATTCAATGGGTTTAGCGGTAATTCTTACAGACTTACAAGCAAATGGCAAAAACACGTGTCGGGTTCGAGGCCTCTCTCATTCTTTTTTAATTAAATTTTTTAATATAAGATTTTGTAAGCGGGTCATGATCAAGGGTAACTTTTGTATTCCTATGTTATTAACATTAATCACGCAAGGCCCTTATAGGCCCCCCCCAAAAATGCACTAATTGAATTATTTGTGAACGGTCCCTAAGCCGAGCAAGATATTATGTAATCAAACAAGGACGTCAAAAGCAACTTTTCTTGTGGGTAATTGTGCAACATGGTGTTTAATATCTTTATCCGTTTCATTTTATGGTCAAAAAAAATGGAATTTATATGATTTTTTTTCGCTTCGCGCACACGTCTGAGCGAATGCCAAAATTTTCCTAATTTAGTTTGGGTAATAATTTTTGGATAAAGATATTTAAACCAAATTTTCAGACAATTACTAATAAACCTTTGCATTTTACTCCAGAAAGATTGTTACCAAATATGGGACTCTTTAGGGAATGGTCACTGAAAATAATATTCGTGTTGAATTTATACAGGGTTAGCCTATTGTACGTAGAATCGAGAAGAATTTTAGAAAGTTTTAACTTAAAAGGGACCTTCAATTTGTAATTTGTTTCATTTTAGTTGGGTGTGAGTCTTACGATTGAAATGTTCTAGAGTCATAACATTTTTCTAAGTTACGGTACGGTCACTGTTATAGGTGCCGAATGGGACATGCGTGGAATACTGCAAACCCCGAAGTTCTATCAATGCCGCAAAACACACGACAAACCTAGCGATTTTTTCATCAATATCAAGACGAGACTTACAGGAGCAGCACCACCGGTCATCATAAGAAAGAGGGAGGAAGAGCAAGAAACTAAAGACAGCTTGCAATGGTGCCATTTTATGCAATGAAATTAGTATTTAGGCTTATTATATTAATAGTAATAAAATAATTTCTATACATTGAAGGAAAAAAAAAATTGACAAAAATAATAATTACTTTAATCACCTTTTGGAATTCATTGCAACAGACATACGGTACTTTCATCCGCATATATATACACACCACACACACTTATATTAATATTACTCTGAAATAATTTAAGATACATGAAGGGACAAAAAAAATTTGACAAAAATAATAAATTACTGTTATTATCGCCTTTGGGAATTCATTGCAAACATACTACGTACTCATGCATATATACACAACAAACTCCACTCACTCACTCATTCCACTCATTCACTCATCACTCATCTCGTTTGTTCACTCTTTTTACATTACCCCAAAATATTACAAAATAAGGCATTAGCAGGGCTCGAACCTATGATAGGTTATTCTTGAGTCTGATCGTATCGATTAGCCCACTTGAACCTCTGTTGATGGGGGGGGGGTTTGGATAGTGGAATGTACACTTTACAATAAGTTTTAAAACGGTAATCGTGTTGAACAATTACCATAGAAATTGATCGAATATTTTCATGATTTCAACTATGAAAAACATGTTCCCAAGTAATTGAGATAAATGATGGACTGGGGCGATGAAATCATCCAGAATTTTGTAAGAATTGTAAAGTTTAGGCGTTTTTTCACAACAGTTTACCTTGGAAAGAAGGAAAAAAAAAAAAGAGCAACCATGACTAAATCTTTTAAACTGATCCGGGTAAAATGTACAAAGAACGGACGTTCAATCTGGTAAATAGTGCAAAACAATTTACCATTAGCCTCTGTAGTGTCACAGTTCTATAACCTTGGCACATAACAGTGAACTGTGCTGTGGCAAGGATGATCACAATGTATGCAATGCGATGGATGTTTAAAAGTCCCGGAGGGCAATAGTAAGCTAAATGGCTTAACGGTAATTCTGTCAGACTTACAAAAGCAAATGAAAACACTGAAAACACGTGTCGTGAGTTCGAGCCTCTCTCATTCCTTTTTTTTAATTTAATTTTTAATAAAGATTTGTAAGAGGGTCATGCTCAAGGTGTAACTTTTATTTATGGTATTTAACGTTAATAACTGCAGTGCCCTTATCGTTATTATAGGCCAAAATGCACTAATTGAATTATTGGTGTGACCGGTCCCTGAAGCCGAGCAAGATATTATGTAAACAAACAAGGACGTCAAAGAAACTTTTCTTGGTGTAATTGTGCAAAAATATTTGGTGTTAATATCTTTATCAGTTTTCATTTTATGGTCAAAACATGAATTATATGATTTTTTTCGACTGCGGCAACAATCCGGAAAAAAATGGTTAGATACCTAATGCCACGTCTCTTTGAAAAAATGTTCCCCCTCATCCCCTATTCAATGTTGAGCCACCCCATGTACTCAACACCCTTGTCACTTCTCCCAACATGGTTGATAGGGGTGGGGAAGGGTAGGTTTGAGAGACAAGTTTTCTCGCCTTCATTTAAAACTGACATAGTCAAAAAACAACGACATTGTAAAATGAGCATATTTTTAAACACTGACGTGATTAGTGTTCTAAACACTTTTTTTCCCGGATTGTTGAGGAAATGCACAAGATTTCATCTAAATTTGAGTTTTTGGGTCATAACTTTATGGGGGATACGATAATTAAACCAAATTTTCAGCAATACAATAATACCTTTGCATTTTACTCCAGAAAGATGTTGCCAAATATGGGACTCTTTAGGGAATGGTCACTGAAAATAATATCCGGGTTGAATTTATACAGTTTTAGCCTATTGTCACGTTAGAAATCGGAAGAATTTTAAGAAAGGTTTTAACTTAAAAGACTTCAATTTGATAATTTGTTTCATTTAGTTGCGTGTGAGTCTTACGATCGCAATGTTCTAGCTCAACATATTTCTAATTAAGGTACGGTCACTGTTATAAAGTTTCCGAATTTGACATGGGCCATGGAATACTGCAAAACCCCGAAGTTTATCAATGCCGGCAAAAGAGAGACTTTACAGGAGCATGCACCACTGGCCACATAAGAAGAGAGAGCAGGAAAACTAAAGACAGCTTGCAAGAGTGCTATTTTATTCAATGAAATTAGTATTTAGGCTTATTATATTAATATTAAAAAAATAATTTCTATACATGTTGAAGGAAAAAATTGACAAAAATAATAAAGTACTGGTATCACTTTGGAATCAGCACAAGACATACTGTACTCATGCATATATATATACACACAACTTATAGAATATTACTGAACTAATTTCGATACATTGAAGGAACAAAAAATTGACAAAAATAATAAATTACTGTGATCACCTTTGGGAATTCATTGACAAACAGACATACTGTACTCAGCATATATACACACACACACTTCATCAATCACTCATTCACTCATTCACTCATCACTCACTCCTTCACTCGTTGTTCACTCTTTTTACATCACCCAAAATATTACAAATAAAGGCAATCAGCAGGGCTCGAACCCATGATAGGTTATTCTTGAGTCTGTTCTATCAGAGTAGCCTACTTGCAACTCTGTTGATTTTTGATCGTGGAATGTACACCTTTACAATTAAGTTTAAAACGGTAAAGTGTTTGAACAATTTTACCATAGAATTGATCTAATACCTTTCCATGATTTCAATTATGACAAACATGTTCCAATATTACTGAGATAAATGATGACTGGGGCGATGAAATCATCAAGATTTCTGCTTAAGAATGTAAAGTGTAGGGGTTTCACAAAACAGTGTAACATGGAAAGAGGAAAAAAAGAGCAACCGATCAATCTTTTAATGAACGGTAAAATGTACAAAGAAACGTACGTGTCAATCTGGTAAATGCAAACAAATTTACCATTAGCCTCATTGTAGTGTCACAGTTCTATCACCTTAGCACAGAACAAGTGACTGTGTGTCTGTGGCAATGATAATCACAATGTATGCAATGGCGATGTATGTTTAAAAGTCCCGGAGTGCAGTAGTTAAATTAAATGGGCTTGCGGTAAATTTTGTCAGATGTTACAAGCAAATGAACAACACGTGTCGTGAGTTCGAGCCTTCTCATTCCTTTTTTTAATTAATTTTTAATAAAGATTTTGTTTAATAAAAAAAAACATGCTCAAGGTGTAACTTTTGATTTATGTTATAAACATTAATCACTGGGCAGTGCCCTTATAGGCCCAAAAATGCACTAATTGAATTATGTGTGACCGGTCCCCTAAGCCGGCAAGTATTATGTCAATTAAACAAGGACGTCAAAGCAACTTTTCTGGTGTAATTGTGCAAAAGTTGGTGTTAATATCTTCTCCGTTTTCATTTTTGGGTCAAAAAAATGGAATTTTATGATTTTTTTCGACTTCGCGCACATGTCTGAGCGAAATGCAAAAATTTATCTAATTTTAGTTTTTGGGTCATAAAACGTTTTATTGGATACAGATATTTAAACCCCAAATTTCAGCAATTACTAATAATACCTTTTGCATTGTACTCCAGAAAGATTGTTACAAAATATGGACTCTTTAGGGAATGGTCACTGGAAACTAAATATCCGTGTTGATTTATACAGGTTTAGCCTATTGTCACGTTCGAATCGGAAGAATTTTAAGAAATTTTAACTTAAAAGGACTTCAATTTGTAATTTGTTTCATTTAGTTGGGTGTGAGTCTTGTACGCTTGCAATGTTCTAGAGTCATAACATTTTTTAATTAGGGTAGGTCACTGTATAAGTGCCGAATGGACATTGCGTGGAATACCAAACCCCGAAGTTCTATCAATGCGCAAAACCACACGACAAAACCTTGCGATTTTTCATCAATATCAAGAGAGACTTTACAGGAGCATGCACCACCGGTCATATAGAAGAGAAGAGCAAGAAACGAAAGACAGCTTGCAATGGGTGCTATTTTATTCAATGAAATTAGTATTTAGGTTATTATATTAATATTAATAAATAATTTCATACATTGAAGGAAAAAAATGGACTAAAATAATAAATTTACTGTATCACCTTTTGGAAGTCATTGCAAACAGTACATACTGTACTCACGCATATATATACACACACACACACTTATACGTAATATTACTGAAATAATTTCGATACATTGAAGGAAAAAAAATGACAAAAATCATAAATTACTGTTATCACCTGTGTGGGAAGTCATTGCAAACAGACATACTTGACTCTGCATAATACACACAACACACTCAACTCCACTCACTCATCACTCACTAATTCACTCACTCACTCACGCGTTTGTTCACTCTTTTTTACTACCCAAAATATTACAAAATAGGCATCAGCAGGGCTCGAACCCATTGAAGTTTATTCTTGAGTTGATTCTATCCGATTACCCACTTGTAACTCTTTTGATTTTGGATCGTGGAATGTACATCGTACAATTAGTTTAAAAACGGTAACGTGTTGAACAATTTACCATAGATTGATCTAATATTTATTATTTCAACATGAAAAACATGTTCCCATATAATTGAGATAAATGATGACTGGGCGATGAAATCACCAGATTTTGCTTAGATATGAAAGTTAGGAGTTTCACAACAGTTGACCATTGGAAAGAGGAAAAAAGAGCAACCATGATAAAATCTTTTAAAACTGATACGGTAAAATGTACAAAGAACGTACGTTTCAATTCTCGCGAACAGTGCCCAAAACAATTTACCATGAGCCTCATGTAGTGTACAGTTCTATAAACTTAGGCACATAACAGTGAACTGGTATGTGTGCAATCTGATCACAAGGTATGCAATGCGATGTTATGTTTTTAAAAGTCCCGAGTGCAATAGTTAAAGTAAATGGCTTGCGGTAATCGTCGACTTACAAGAAATGAAAACACGTGTAGGAGTTCGAGCCTATCTTCATTCCTTTTTTTTATTTAAATTTTAATATAGATTTGTAAGAGGTAATGTAAGGTGTAACTTTTGATTTATTTTTACAGTTAATCACTGCAGTGCCCTTATCGTCCTTATAGGCCCAAATGCATAATTGAATATTTGGACGGTCCTAAGCCGAGCAAGAATTATGTTAATCAAACAAGGACGTCAAAGCAACTTTTTGTGTGTAATTGTGCAAAATTTGGTGTTAATATCTTTCGCCGTTTTATGGTCAAAAAATGGAATTATATGATTTTTTCGACTTCGCGAACAATCCGGGAAAAATGGTTAGTACATAATGCACGTCTCTTTGAAAAATGTTCCCCCTCTCTCCCCATTCAATGTTGAGCCACCCCATGTACTCAACATCCTTGTCACTTCTCCCAACATTGGTTGATAGGGGGTGGGGAAAGAGGTAGGTTTGAGAGACAAGGTCTCGCCTCATTTAAAACTTGACTCAGTCAAAAACAACTACATTGTAAATGACGCATATTTTAACACTGAGTGATTATTGTTCTAACACTTTTTTCCCGGATTGGGTCTGAGCGAAATGCAAAAATATTTCATCTAATTTTAGTTTTTGGGTCATACTTTTTATTGGATACAGGATATTTAAACCAAGGTTCAGCATTACTAATCATACCTTTTGCATTTACTCCATAAAGATTGTTACCAATAGTACTCTAGGGAATGGTCACTTGAAAATAATTCCGTTTGAATTTATACAGGTTGTAGCCTATTGTCCGTTAGAATCGGAAAATTTTAAGAAAGTTTTAACTTAAAAGACTTCAATTTGTATTTGTTTTCATTAGTTGCGTGTGAGTCTTACGATTTCAATGTTCTAGAGTCATAACATTTTACTAATTAGGGTACGGTCACTGTTATAAGTGCCGAATGTGTGACATGCGTGGAATACAGCAAACCCCGAAGTTCTATCACTGCCGTAAAAAAAGAAAGACTTGACAGGAGCATGCACCACCGTCCATATAAGAAAGAGAAGAGCAGAACTAAAGACAGCTTGCAATGAGTGCTATTTTTATTCAATTACATTAGTATTTAGTGCTTATTATATTAATATTATAAAAATAATTTCTATACTGAAGAAAAAATTGACAAAAATAGCTGTAAATTACTGTTATCACCTTTTGGATTCATTGCAACGACATACTGTACTCCATGCATTATATATACACACACACTTATATTAATATTAACTGAACTATTTCGATACATTGAGGAAAAAAATTGACAAAATAATAAATTACTGTTAAATCACCTTTGGGATTCCATGCAAACAAACATACTTTACTCATGCATATATACACACCACACTCACTCACTCACTCATTCACTCATTCACATTCATTAACTCATGCACTCACTCACTCACTCGTTTGTTCACTCTTTACATACCCCAAAATATTACAAAATAAGGCATCAGCAGGGATCGAACCCATGATAGGTTATTCTTGAGTCTGATTCTTATCCGATAGCCTACTTGCAACTCTGTGATTTTGGATCGGGAATGTACACTTCAATTAAGTTTAAAACGGAAAAGTGTTGAACAATTTACCATAGAAATTGATATAATTTTCATGGAATTTCAACTTTGACAAACATGTGCCATATTAACTGGGATAAATGATGACTGGGGCGATGAAATCATCCAGATTTCGCTTAAGAATGTAAAGTTTAGGCGTTTTCACAACAGTTTACCATGGAAAGAAGGAAAAAAGAGCAACCATGACTAAATCTATTAAACTGATACGGTAAATGGAAAAAGAACGTACGTTTCCAATTGTGTAAATTGACAAAAATTACCATTAGCCTAATTGTAGTGCCACAATTCTATAACCTTAGCACATAACGTGAACTGTGTCTGTGGCAATGATGTCACAATGTTGCAATGCGATGTATGTTTACAAGTCCCGGAGTGCAATAGTTAAGCTAAATGGCATAGCGGTAATTCGGTCGACTTACAAGCAAATGAAAACACGTGTCGTGAGTTCGAGCCGCTCTCATTCCTTTTTTTTAATTTAATTTTTAGATAGATTTGTAAGAGGGTCATGCTCAAGGTGGAACATTTGATTTATGTTATTAACGTTAATCACGGCAGTGCTCCTGATCGTTCTTATAGGCCCAAAATGCACTAATTGAATTATTTGTGGACCGCGTCCCTAAGCCGAAGCAAGATATTATGTAATCAAACAAGGACGACAAAGCAACTTTTCTGTGTGTTAATTGTGCAAAATTTGGGGTTAATATCTTTATCCGTTTTCATTTTATGGTCAAAAAATGGCAGTTATATGATTTTTTTTCGACTTCGCGCACCATGTCTGAGCGAAATGCAAATTTTCATCTAATTTTTAGTTTGGTCATAATTTTTATTTGGATACAGATATTTAAAAACAAATTTTCAGCCAATTGACTAAGTAATAACCTTTGCATTTTAATCCAGAAAAGATTGGTGCCAAATCTGGACTCTTTAGGAATGGTCACTGAAAATAATAACCGTGTTGAATTTATACAGGTTTAGCCTATTGTCACGTTAGATCGGAAGGAATTTTAAGAAGTTTTAACTTAAAAGACTTCAATTGTAATTTGTTTCATTAGTTGCGTGTGAGTCTTACGATCGCAATGTTCTAGAGTCATCACATTTTTCTAATTAGGTACGGTCACTGGTATAAGGACGAATGGGAATGCGTGGAATACTGCAAACCCGAAGTTCTATCAATGCCGCAAAACACACGACAACCTGCGATTTTTTCATCAATTATCAAGAGAGACTTTACAGGAGCATGCACCACGGTCATATAAGAAAGAGAAGAGCAGAAACTAAAGGACAGCTTGCAATGGGTGCTATTTTATTCAATGAAATTGGTATTTAGGCTTATTATATTAATATTAAAAAATAATTTCTATACATTGAAGGAAAAAATGAAAAAATAATAAATTCTGTTATCACCTTTGGAATTCATTGCAAACCGACATACTGTACTCATGCATATATATACACACACACTTATATAATTTACTGAATAATTTCGATACATTGAAGGAAAAAATTGACAAAAATAATTAAATTACTGTT